>CAUYPK010082944.1:0-13699 GCA_963574355.1 Loris lydekkerianus
AGTGGAAGATGGGGATTTGAGGCAGCTTTTCCTGCTCAGCCTAAGAGAAAACAGATGTCTGTTGTATTTAAAAATCCGGTGCATCTTAGAATAGGTATAGGCGAAACTTACTGAAGGCAGAATACAAATGTCTACATACAACAACTCAGAAAATGCCATGAAGGCTACATTGAATATTTTGATGAGAATATTTCAGATTGTATATACCAGCACATTGTACCCCTCGATTACACAAATGTACACAGCTATGATTTAACAATAATAATAACAAAAGGCCAGGAATATGGGGACTTTGGGAACACCCTGTACTAGGCTCCGGTTGTCAGTCTTCAAGGATGTTTGCACTTTCAGTGTTTATATGAGCAACAGAATAATCAGAAAAAGTGAACTAGACCATGGTGTATTCTGAAACAACATCCTTCTTGAATTTTTTTTGGTAACTGCTAGCATGCTCACGGCCTATTAGTGTATAATTAACCTTCTTAGATCAGTTCCCATCATTGTGCAATGCATTTTAAAATGCAGGAGGGAATATATGATGTCACAGAGACAAAAATTTTACAGGTAAAAACTCGCATAAAGCAGATAAGCATTCTCTGGCTGGGAAACAAAGTTCCAAAACCTCTTAAAATAATTAAACCTAACTCTGAATATGCACTATGTACCAGATGTGAACTGCCCAAACTTGTTTTTGAACAGATCCATTTCATGTCCCTAGAGTTTAGTGCATAAATTCATGTTCATGCAGTTCAATTCATGGATCATTAAACTATTTCAGTACTTAGCCCATTCATTAAACTAAGAGCCTAGACATTAAAATGAAGTTCATTGTAATTTTTATTCCAGTTGAAGGTGAGAAAAGACGGACTATTTCTGTCAATGGTTATTAGATCATCCTACTTGGTTAAAAGCAAATCCCTCCCCTGTGCTGTGTATAAAAATTGCCAGCTCCTGTTGTCAATCGACAGGTCAATTTCTCTGTTGTCACTGAGGCCCACAGATTGGCCTAGGAAAATAGGGAAATGAGGTTTGGGTGTGATCTGGTCTCCAGGAGAAGAAGCCCAGGAATAGAATTGAAAGATTTCACATTCTCATCTTGGCCAAGCTGTCAAACAACTGTGTGTCATGGTTCATGAAGGGCATTCTCTAAATAGTCATTAAATCCTCCCAACACATAGAAGTAGGTTTAGATAGGTGCTATTGGCTTCTCTTTTACAGGTTAAAGAATTTAGATACTTTTATTTAGCCTTTGGTTGGAGCCAGAGGCAGAATTTTCCCAACTCTTACTGCTGTTGTAGAATTTGTACCTCCATTGTATTACTGGGACAATGTGTGTGAAAGGACTTGTAAAGTATGAAGAATGATTGTTCTTATATAGGAGGGACAATCAGTACCATATGATTCAGCAGTTTAACTCCTAGGTGTCTGCCCTCTTGATGTGAGGTTTATGTTCACACAAAAGCCTGGACACTAACGTTTAGAACAGTTGTATTCATAGTTGCCAAAAACTGGAAGCAACTAAGATGTTCTTTGGTGGGTGAATAGGTGAACAAATTATGGTACACCCAGGGTATGTAATATTTATTGTTCAGTGATAAAAAGAGGTAAGTGTTCAGGTCACAAAAAGACATGGATGAATTCATGCATTCTGCCAAGTGAAAGAACCAGTTTGAATGGCTACACACTGCATGATTCCAGTTAAATGACTTCCTGGAAAAGTCACTGATTTCCAGAGGTTCCGGGTGGAAGGAGGAAGGGTTAAATAGATTTAGCACAGGGAATGGCTTAGGGTGATGGAACCATCTGTATGATACTGTAATTGTGACTACATGACACTGTTCAAGTTCTATGAAGTTCTATGTCAAAACGTCACAGCACAAAGAGCAAACCTTAATATATGCAAATACAAAAATCATTGAGCCCCAATTACCCTCATTTGATTAAATCACATTGTATGCCTGTATCTAGATATCACATGTACCCTACAAGTATTATGTATACATAATAGTTAAAAATAAAAAAAAAATTAGTCAGAAAACTATCAAGGAGGTAAGGGAATCTTAGGGTGTAATGCAAAAAGTTACAAAATGAACCAGGCATGGTGGCTCATGCCTGTAATCCCGGGTGCCGTGGCTCACACTGTGGGACTGTGGGAGGCTGAGGCAGGAGGATTGCTTGAGTTCAGGAGTTTGAGGCTTCTCTGAGCGAGAGTGAGACCCCGACTCACGCTGAGTGCTGCAGCAAGTGCCTGTAATCCCAGCAGCCTTGGAGGCTGAGGCAGCAGGATGCCCACAGCCGGAGTCTGAGGTTGCCGTGAGCTACGACACCATTGCACTCTGCTCAGGGCACAGGGTAGAACTCTGCCTCAACAACAACCAAAAAAAAAGTTACAAAATGATCTAAGTGTATTAAAAATATATAAAACAACTTCACAGAAGGAGGTGGACGGAGAAGGTGCTGACTTAAGTCATTTTGGAAATGAGTGGTGTCTGTAAGGCAAAAGAAAATGTACTCTAGTTAATGAAGTTGTTTCCGGTAAGGTTTCAAGTTAACTATTTCAGCACCACTATCCACGTGGACTGGAACAAAACAAGCAAACGCATGGTGCAAGGTGGGAGCCAGATTCTCCCAGAGTGGGAGTTCACAGATAAATAATGGGAAAAGGCAAGGCTGGTCCATGTGTTATAAACTAGAGTTGGAGCTACCAGTGTGAACTTAGATTTAGCTTAACATAGATACCTGTGGTAATAAACAGAAATGCACACATGTATATACAGAGACACACATACAGAGTTTAGTGTACACGTTTCTCTACTTTGCCAGCTAAGAGAGCCTTAAAATCAATGATACCCCCACAGCAAGGAGAACTCCTCATGTTCAGATCCTAGTTCTAATGCCATTCCCTGACAAGGCTTCCTGGAGAAATGGCTGGTTCTAGCACTGGGTCAGTGTGCATTCAAGTTGGTCCTGGAGTATTCTGTAGTGCCAGAAACTAAAAAAGTATTTAAAACACACGAATACACACATCTGTGATGGGGGATGTTGACAGGACACAGCAGCCCACTGAAAAAGCTCTTGGATTACATCACTAAAAGATATCGCTTATTACCAACTCCATTAATTTTTTTCAATGAGAAAATAAAAGGTGTAATCAGACACATTCTAATAAAAAAATCAATCCTTAGGCCAAGCCTGGTGGCTCATGCTTTAATCCTAGCACTCTGGGAGGTGGAGGCCAGTGGATTGCTTAAGCTCATGAGTTTGAGAACAGCCTGAGCAAGAACGAGATCCCTGTCTCTACTAAGAATGAAAAAGTGAGGCAAGATGATAGCTTGGGCCCAAGAGTTTGAGGTTGTTGTGGCTCTGATGTCACAGCATTCTACCCAGGGTGACATAGAGAAACTCTGTCTAAAACAAACAAACATAGAAAAACAACTCTTGGCAATCATGATGATTCTTGTCACAAATGCTTCTTCTAGATGGGCATAGATATTGGTAACAGATTTTTTTAGAGGCAGAAATTTATTTAATTTATTGGTGAAATAAACAGTAAATATCTACAGATAGTTACAAAGGGCAAGGACGTCTGTCCAGCCATCACTTAACTAGCCCTCCTTAAGATTGCTATGATTCGAAGTTCAATCCTCAGCTAGCGTATGCTTTTCCTGTAGATAATTTATTATATGATTTACAATGAAATCTAACACAGCCAGGGAATTGCTGATCCTGGTGCAATGTCTGGTCTGCTGAGAAGATGTGGATAAAATTATGAAGGTGGATGTTTGAGCTTCTATTTTATGCTCAGATCTGCAGCGTGGTCAGTGAAGCAGCTGGAGTGCTCTCTCTTTCCCAATTCTGTAAAGCAAATCGGATGGATGGGTGAGTTGGAGGGGGAGGAACGTGCAGTGGTTATCTTGGCTCTGCCTCAACCTGCATGTACCGGAAGGTCCCGGAAGACTGGTACTCTATGCCCCTGCACTTACGCGCATAGAATAGGCCCAATAAGACATGTACATATGTTCACCAAAGACATGTACTAGAATGTTCATAGCAGCACTATTTGTAAAACTGGAAAATACCCCATTGCCTAGCAACCGTGGAATGGATAAATAAATCTTGGCGTACTCAGACAGTGGATTATTATACAGCAATAAGAATGATTAAACCATAACTACGGGCTACAACATCGGTGAATATTACAAGCACAAAACAGAGGCGAAGGAGCCAGATGCAGAAGAGCATGAACTTTATGATTCCATATATGCCGACTGCAAAAGCAGGCAAACTACATCTGTGGTTTTAGAACTCAGTTCAGGATAATTGCTGCCCTTGGGTGGGGACAGTGAGAGGAAAATGGCAGGAGACTTCTTGGGGGCTGGTAATATTCTTTTTATTGGAAAGGGTACTAGTTGCTCAGGTGTGTTTGGTTGTGAAAATACAGAGCTATACATTTAGTCTATATGGATTTTCATCATACACAGAGGGTGCCAAAAAAATGTATACACGTTTTAAGAAAGGAAAAAATCTATATTATATTTGTAATACTTCTGCAATTATAAAAGGTACTCGACATGTGTTCATCTTTTGCTATTGGTACATATTGATTATTACAAATGTGATACAGTTTTTTCCTTCCTTAAAATGTGTGTACTTTTTTGGCACCCAGCATATATTATATTTTAATAAAAAAGTTTTTAAAAATCCTTCCTTGATCCTGTCTTCCCAGCCACCTACCACCCATGTCTCTCCTTCCCTGGAAAGCGAATGTGAAGGATTGTTTTTGTTGCTGTGTGGGGTGTCCGCGTTTCTTTTTGAGTCCAGTTCAGCAAGCCCTTTGCACAGATTCTATGTAGCTGCTCCCAGGAAGATCAGTTTGGAGGGTAAATCTAACAGCCCGTGTGCCTGGCTTTACTCAGCAGAGGGCTGCTCAGCCAACATCAGTCTCTCCACATTCACCTTGTGTCTACTGTCCTGTCACTCTCTAGGTGAGCTTACCCAGCCTCACGGCTTTAGGCACCACGTACCAGCTGATAGATGATTTACCTGCCAGTCTTGCGCACCCAGTTGCCCATCCCTAGCTGGCTGTCTAGTAGACCCATCAAACGCCATCGATACCATGACGTCCCGATGTCCCCCAGACCTGCCTTCCACTCTCTTTTCTCCCCTCATTACTCTTTTCAGCTCTACTCTCTGCTTCCAGCACAGCCCCCAGACCTCGGAGTAACCCTGGGCTCTTCCCTTCTCACACAGTATCCCTAGTCCATTGGGCACCACTGATGATTTTACCTTCAAAATAGACCCAGAAGTTGCCCGCTTTTCACCAGCTCCACTGCCACCATCCCGGTCCCTCTCACCTGGATTATCTCAACAGCCTTTTAATGCCACCCCTTCCCCATCCTGCGCTACCCCACAGTGTGTCCTGCAAAGGACGGTCCTGGTACACAAGAGTCGTGATCATGTCGTTTGTCTGCTAATGGTTTCCACCTCACTCAGAATCAAAGGCAGATTCCAGACCGTGAACTTTAGGACTCGGCCTGACCTGCCCTCACATCAGCTTCAAACCTCGTGCTGTGCGACCCTCCCCGTGATGCTGGGCTTGGCCACACTGGACATTTGGGGGTTCCGTGGACGCTCCAGGCACCCCTGGCTCAGGACTCTGGCACCTGCTGTTTCCCCTCACTCCTGCAGTGCTTTCCTCTCGCTTTGGTGCGTGCTTTGCTCACGTATTTCCTTCAGGTCTTTACTCAAATGCCATCACTTTGAGAAAGAATTCCTATCTAAATTTTCACATACACATCTTCTCATTCCCCTTCCTAGAATTACTTTTCTTTTTCTCCTTGGCACTTATCACTTCAGTGTGTGTGTGTGTCGCTTCGTTGACTGGGTGAGTAACCGTCTCCCCTCCCACTCCCGAACTGCAAGCTCTATGAAGACTGGGTTTTTCCCAGGGTCACCCCACTGTGCTCCAAGCTCCAGGTGCAGTTAGAACACCTCCAGATCACTCCTTTTTCCATATGACATTCCCTGAAAGACTTGCTCTCTCCCGTGGGAGTGATTTGTTTTTATGATTCAAGTTTACCACTGGTTTCTCCCGGACTGTTTATAGCTCTCTTAGGATCCTGAGGAATTTGCTCCCAGGCAGTGAAGGGGAGAAGCTGAGCCAGCGCACAGTTCCTCACCTGACCCACTGCCCGGCCCTGGTGCCGCCAGCTCCTCCCCTGGAAGGCTCCGGCGCTGGCTCCTGGGCTGGCCCCGAGATTGCAGTCCAACATGTCAGAGACATGTGAAGGCCATCTGTTCACTTACATAACTGGAGATCTGGAACAATTTTCCATGTAGGATTTGCTGCCTAAATAGAATCATTTTCAGAAAGGAGATTAGGCTTTCTGTGCTGGGAAAAGGAGAAATTACCAGAAATGCTATCAAATGATAGCATTTCACTGAGCGTAAATAAACCTTACTCAGAAATACATAAATGAAGATGACACGTTTGTTTCACTAATGTTTTTCTGTATTAAAAATATACACAGAGCTCTGGTTCAATTTTGTAAGTGCAAAATACATTTTTAATTGGTAAAACGGAATTATTAATTTAACAGATCTTAGTTTTGTTTGGATCATGAGCCTGCCCTGTAATTCTTCAAGCAGAAGTGGGGCAGGGAGGGAGGATGTGAGGTAGGCTTCTCAAGATGTTTAGTATTATAGACGGGAGGGGGAGATACTGGACCTCCCAACTGATAGACAGAAGCTAGACAGAGCCCTACATTTTTTTTCTAACTTCATCCCGTATGACCCATGGTCACCTTGTCTGACCAAGGAAAACCACTTATGAAATAGCTGCCTAGAATTAAGGATTTAAACTCTGATTTTGTAAACTAGAGTTTCTCTCATTAAATTGATTTACCTAGACTGGGTGCGGTGGCTCGTGCCTGTAATCCTAGCACTGTGGGAAGCTGAGAAGGGTGGATTGCTTGAGTTCAGGAGTTTGAGACCAGCCTGAGCAAGAGCAAGATGACCCCCTGCCCCATCTCTTACACAAACAGAGAAATTAGCCAGGCATGTTGGTAGCTGCCTGTAGTCCCGGCCACCCAGGAGCCTGAGGCAGGATTGCTGGAGCCCAGGATTGTGAGGTCGCTATTAGCTATGAGGATGCCATTTTTGTGCGTTATTTTGCACAATAAAATAAGTGTAATCACCGAAACACGGCTAGTTTCTGTACCCTTATTCCTACTGACTCCCTAGTACGAGTATAATGTACTGAGAATTTGTATTGAAACTAGGACCCTTATCTTCTCTGATTGTAAAAACAGAGATTTTTGTGATCTTTCACTGATTTTGCTGGGAATAAAATCAGTCAACGCAGAAAAGTAGCAAAGGAAACAGAAATCACCATAGCTCCCACTACCTGCAGATTAACTGGTTAGAATATTTCGTATATTCTTCTGTATTTGTTGCATATTCACCTTTTTTAACAAAAAGTTACCCTACACACAAACCAAACAATATTGTTTAGCAAATAAAAGCAAAATAAATCACTTGTTTTGTGTATTTGTATATCAAAGGGAACCCAGCATTCAGAAAGAAACAGGGTCAGAGAAGGAAGGAAGCAAAACGGGTAGCCTGCCTACAGTGGGCGCCAACCCACACTGCCTGACCGACCGCAGGAGTCATGAACAAGGGGCCATTGTGCTGCCTGTGGTCAGTCAGAGGAGATCCTTCCGAAGTCCAGAGGCCTCTGAGAGATGGAGCTCTGTAAGGGTCTGGGGAGAAGCTGTGCAGTGGAGGGTGCAGCAAGTGTGAAGGCGCTGAGGCAGAAGTGGGCTCAGGGATGGGCAGAGGAGCACGGAGGCCCCAGGACCCAGCCTGGGACAGGATGGGAGAGAACAGCCCCAGATAGCACCGCAGAGGCAAGTCTTCTCTGTTCCAATTTTCTTTTAGTTCTTCTGATTATCTCAAGAAAAAGGTCTCTCTATTTGATGTTAGCCCACATTTAACACTCCTCTGTGTTCACTACTCTTTCAACAACAAAAAAATAGCATAATTAGGGATCACAGCCTTTCAAGGTGATGGCATTTAACTAAAATATAATAACATTGTTGGAATTTTATTTTTGCATTTTCACAGTGACTCTGTGGTAAGGGGTGCCGGTTTCCCGTCTAGAGGAGAGATAAAGTCTCCTCCTATTTTTTGAATTGAATCAGTTTAAAATATGACATAAGAAAGGCATAAATGGCACATTATCGGAAGTGGAAAAAAATCATAAAAGTGATTGGCAAGTGACTAATGTTTGGGAAGCATGGTTCTAACCCGTCCTGTCTACACTTGAACTCACTACAGTTGGATCCAAATTCACTAGGATCCTGCTCCTGCTTCCTGCGATGGTTATTGCCCAGTTAATCTAGCTGTACATTAATCCAGATGCACTAGTCAGTGACGATCCCATTCCCAAGTAAAATAGCTGCTTTTTGAGAGCTTTATTTTAGCCTCTTTTTGGAAGAAATATTAGGCATCCTGGTTAGTGTAAGGGTTGGTCAGAAAGCACTCTATTCTGCCTGGTAACCAAATAGATTCTGGCAATGATGTCCCTTTTATATTACCTAGAAGATTTTACCAATTGTTCTGCTAGTCATTTCTTTTTTTCAGTTTTTGGCCAGGGCCAGGTTCAAACCCACCACCTCCAGCATATGGGACCAGCGTCCTACTCCTTTGAGCCACAAGTGCTGCCCCGCTAGTTATTTCTTGATTTGTCTACGAGTTTGTTTTTAGATATGATACTGATCTTTATTTAAATTCTTAAATGGAGCATTTTCACAAACAAAAATAAAAGTTTTGGTAATGATGGTTTAGAAGGGTGTGTTCTACCTACTTTGCAGATGAATTCATTAATATGGGGGGGTTGCATGTATTTTTCTGAAATCCCTTCTAATAAGCTTTAAGCAAGGCTTTGCATTTTATTATTGGTGAAAGAAAAAAAATGAAATCTGAACACAGCTCTCTAAATACAGGTCCAGACTGATTATTAGAAAGCCATCGAATGCTAAATTCATTCAAGTATCAATATTTTGCTTCTTTCTTAGAGGCTTCTAAAAGAGTGAGTCTGAAAAATGGTGCTCCTACTTGCAAGCAGAAGAAACCCCACCTCCAGCCCGTACCAAGTTTTGTTTTGTTTTGTTTTGTTTTTATAGAGACAAGAGTCTCACTTTATGGCCCTGTGGCGTGGCGTCACAGCTCACAGCAACCTCCAGCTCTTGGGCTTAGGCGATTCTCTTGCCTCAGCCTCCCGAGTAGCTGGGGCCACAGGTGCCTGCCACAACGCCCGGCTATTTTTTTGTTGCAGTTCGGCCAGGGCTGGGTTTGAACCCACCACCCTCGGCACATGGGGCCGGCGCCCTACTTACTGAGCCACAGGCACCACCCTCGTACCAAGTTTTAAATTGTTAGAAAGCTTTGCTATGCTCTTAGCAAACAGAAAAGAAATGAACCACTCATTTAAGTTATTGGTAAGATTTCAAAAACGCTGTGACAAAAGACATAAGGTGATGGGAATTTCTTCTCCCCAGAGAAAAAGCTCTGACCTAGAAATAAGAAGGAGCCAGGCCCTGGTCTCAGTTCTGTTGCCCTGCTCCAGTGGCTACTACCCTTAGAGCTCAGTTAGTTTCTCTGAGCTCAGTTTCCAACGCTGAAATGAGAGGAATAGATTAGATAGATTCTCTTTTAAGATCAAAACCACCGTTTTTACAAGGAAAAAATCAATGACAAATATTACCAAAGTGAATAAAGTGGCCCTAAATAAAAAGGATATCTGCTTTAAAGTGTAAAAGATTTTATGAACGGCCAAGCAGCTAAATTACAGAAAACCACAAGCACAAAAGATACATTTTTAAAAGGAGCATAATTATAGGGAAATGCTACCTCTTTCATCTGGACCTGGCAAAGCCATAAGAAGATTCCGGCAAACAGAAAGAGACTGCACGTGCTAAGAAGCACAGGCAGCCGTGAGGTGTGTGGGCCTGTCCAGCTGGTCAGACCAGAGAAGGAGAAAGCATTGCCATATATTAAATGACCTGTCGGTTCCATTCCTAAGATATGCACCACTGCCTGGGTCATTGTGACAGGAATAGAATGTCAGGCTGCCTCAACTGGGATCAATGCTCAGTTGTTAGAAGGGAATTGTGAAAGTTTCATTTCTGAGCTCTTTTTTTCTAGAAGGGTGGAGAAGGAACAGCAAGGTCATATGGAACCATCAGAAAGGATTTATAGGGCCACCTCCTATAGGGCTATTGCAGAATACTTAGCATGTGATTGTTGCTTGGACATTGTGGGATCTAAGAACAATTTCCAAATTAAATTGTAATTGTTCCTATTAAGTTTGCTCCGGAAAATCTTTCTCTTTTCTACTCTTTTAGGTGAAACCAGTCTTTGGCCCAATACTCTGAATGAGATATGTTCAATTGATAAAGGAAAAAAAAAACAAGCCACAGGTAAAGGAGAAATGTAGCAGGAAGCCTTGGACACATTTGTTGAAGACTAGCAAGCAAAATGCCAACTAGCCTGTCCAGACGGCTGAGAATGGATTACATGGCTTTCTGAGGGTCTTTTTAGAATGAAGATGCCGTAAGGAAGCTTTAGTAATTGACATATTTGAAGGGAGAAAAGGCTGAGTTTACTTATTTTTAAATATTGTATGTAGGAGAATATGTGTGAGTACACTTCAAATTGAACCCCTTTCGTCTACAGTGGCGCCTCTGTAAGTTGACCACCCAAGGGTAACAAGCTGGTCAGCACACGGAGGTGGTCAACAGAAGGAAGTAAGCCCCCTGTATTGATGCCTACATGTGGTGCATGTCCCGTCTGTGAACGTTAGGTCAACTTAGAGAAGTAGTCAGGGTAGGGAGGTGGTCAGCTATGGAGGTCCTCTGTATTTTCACGGACACTCCTTACGGAGACGATAACCGGGTAATATAATGAACTGCCATGGGTAGAGGTGAAATGTCCTAACTTACAGGAAGTCATTTATCTTTCTGGTGGGGTGTCAGGATATGATGATGACCAGACTTGATTGCTCAAATTATTTCCTAGTAATGACCTCAAAGGAACCATGTTGAACCTGAAACTATCTTGCATTTGAAAGCCTGTGTGGGCTTCCCAAAGATGACATTTTCAAAGAGATCGGAAATCAATGTATATATAGAATTTTAGATAGGGTGCTGTCTACCCCCAAGGCTGTCCTCTGAGGCCTACACAGGTCACAGAAAAGCTGTTAGGCTATTTGTTTATGGAAAATCAAGTGAAAGAGAGCAGAAAGAAACAAAATCTCCCTGTCCCAGGGGGAGGGAGGGAGTTTGTGCAGAAGACATCCCAAAATATTCATGAAATTTCCTGGGGGCAAAAAAGGTAGAAATACAAATTAGAATTCAAGGGATACCTAAAACCCAAGGCAGGGAGGAGATTTTTGAGCTGTGTACGAAAACTTCTGAGAAGAAAAAGAAAAAATATTTTTACCGACTGGTATTCTTTTCACATTCAAAGCTAAACCCACACATACACATGAGTAATATCACACAGGTTGCAAAGCTCCTACAATAAATGAAGATAAATTTTGTGTGCTGGAATTACTGAGGCAATCTCAGGTAGCACAATGTTTTTTAGATTTGACTCTATAACTTCTCTGAAACACAAAGCTGGGCACCTATGTTAATTTCCTCAAACCCACTCACTATCAGAATTGGCCAATTTTAAAACTTTCAAAGGGAGTGAAGAGATGGTTCACCAATCAGACAGTGAAGTATGTCTTTCTGTCCTGCCCCTTTTCACTGTCTTAAAATATGTATGTGTGTGTGTGTGTAAATACGTATGTATGCAAATGAAAACAAAAAGCAGGCAGGTTTTTGGAACTCCCTCACATCGTATAATATTCAAGTATTTTAACAGCATCTTTTGCATTACACACTGGCATAGCTGAAGTGTGTCTTTCCTATTTAATCTCTCTTTTTTCCAGAAGAACAAAGAAAAACATATATTACAGTAAGTTGGCTTGCCCACATCAAACTAGCAGGATGTGTGAACGCAGGCATAAAAGACTTCAGAATGAGGCAAGCACATTGCACAAGAGCACTGTGCTTTCAGAAAAGAAAGTATGAAATTACACGTGGATACTAGGAAAAGAAAGACCGGGTAGGGTGTAGTTGGTGATGGTGAGGACTGGAGCTTTTTTTTTCCGCTTGAGACAGTTTGGGCTCATTTGTGAGTGGAATGCATCAATCCCTAATGCAAAAAGAAATACCATGAATATGGACAGAGGCAGAGTGCTCTCCCTACAGAAGATCCAGGTCGGATCCTGTCTAGGGAGGGTGTCTGCAGAGGGTGCTGAAGTGGCTGGCACACACTCAACTGGACACGGGGCACCCTGGGGGAGCGTGTCATGAGGATGCGTGGTGGTCTGTGCTGCCCTCGCTGGGACCTACGCGACCGGCTGTTCAGGTCAGGGCTGACTTGAGCGAGCTATCTGGTTTGATGCCTCTTGTTCTTCTAGATCATGAGATTGGACAAGCTCACTTATTCCTGGGGTGGATGGTATTAAGCGACTCACCTTGCTGAGTCATGCTGAACTTAACTTGGCGTGTGGCCTTAGTGCTTTAACGAGAAAGTGCCCTTAGGAGAATTTAGATGTGGTGACCAAGGCTGGGTGTGGTGGTTCATGCCTGTAATCAGAGGCCAGGGGATGGCTTGAAACCAGGAGGTCAAGGCCAGCCTGAGCAACACAGCAAGAACTGTTCTCTAAAATAAAATTAAAAATCACAAGCTGGGTGTGTGGTGACATGACTGTAGTCCCAGCTGCTCAGGAGGCTGAGGCAGGAAGACTGCTTGAGCCCAGGAGTCTGAGTTTGCTGTGAGACATGATTGCATCACTGCTGTCCAATTTAAGATATAGGACAGACCCTATACGTTAAAAAAAAAAAAAAAAAAAAAAATTACAAATAAGCAGTGACCCACCCTCTACCTTCTTTGCTCTGTGTGTAAGTGTCAGTGACACAAGACACCCACAATCCCAGTGACACAATCCCATCCCAGGTGGGATTAATAATATGAGCCAATCTTGAGCAGGTCTTTTTGTTTTTATGTTTTGGTTTGCTTCAGTCAAAAGAAAGGAAACCCAGCCACTTCTTATAAATCTGACAAAAGAAAAACATTTTCCTAATTCTTCTGTCTGTCCAAAAGAGCACAGTGGGGGTCAACAAAGGGCAAGGCTGTGTGTGGCCGTGTTCCTCCATCCCACCCCCCACGGGTGGGAAAGAAGCAGAAATGTCTGTCTTTGAGTGGGTTCTATGGATGGGAGAGTGTAAGAAGGCTCTTATAATTAAAAAGACCTTGAATTTGAGAGAGGGGCGTACGGTCAGCAACCAAAGAATGAATTAAACACGGGTGATACTGAGAAAGGAAAGACGATTTTTGTTGACAAGTGTGCCCAGGGCCACACTGTGGGAAAGGGGGGAAAGCACAGGACTGGCCAAATCTCCCTGGTCTCCGGGGCGGAAGACGGGTCGGGCTCCTGGCTCCTCGTACACAGATGCCCATGAGAACAAAGGCGTCACCTGGGGAGGGGATACACTGACGGAGTATTTGGAGAATCCCCAGAAGTACATCCCTGGAAAAAATAAAAATGATCTTCACCAGCATTAAGAAGAAGGGACAAAGGGCA
>CAUYPK010082947.1:0-15040 GCA_963574355.1 Loris lydekkerianus
CAGAAGGGCTCCGGTCGCCAGGGCGCCGGCCCCGTCAGCCAGACTCCTGCTGCGGGGGGGGGCGGGCGGGGGGGGTGGGAGGGACGGAGGGGGAGAAGGGGAGCCAGAGAAGGAAAGAGGGAGAGCAGGAAGAAAGACAGGAAGGAAGGGGAGAGAGGGAAGGAAGGAAGGGGGAGAGAGGTGAGGAGGGAAGGAAGTAGGGAAAGAAGGATGGCAGGAAGGAAGTAAGGAAGGAAAGGAGTGAGAGGGAAGGAAGGAGGAAGGGGAGCCAGGGAAGGAAAGAGGGAGAGCAGGTAGAAAGGAAGGAAGGGGAGAGAGAGAAGGAAGGAGGGAAAGAGGGAAAAAGGGAAAGATGTAGGGAGAGAGGGAAGACAGGAAGGAAGGAAGGAAAGAAGGAAGGAAGGAAGGAAGGAAGAGAGGGGAAGGAAGGAGGAAGGAAGTAAGGGAGGGAGGAAGGGAGGGAAAGGAAGAAGAGTGAGACCAAAAATTATACCCCGAGCTAGGTTCTTGAAGAAAACATCACTTTTCTGACACAGTGATACAATCTCTGTCTTAAATAGAACTTGTGTTATGAGCATGTGATTCTTTCGGGAAATGAGTACCAGATATCATTTATTCAAGTTGTTCCCTTTTTCAAAGTTATTGTTTAAATATCCATCATTCTTTTTTTTTAATTTCAAATTAATATGAGGGCACACAGTTTTAGGTTATGTTGTAGTCACTTCCAAGGTAAACTCGCCCTTGGGCACAGGGGGCGAGTCACTCACCCTCAGTAGTGTGGGCACATTAGGTGAGACCCCGTACGTACCATGACGTCCCTGCTTCTGCCACTTGGCCCCCCTTCCTCCCACCATCATTCTCTCTTTTGCTCTTTAGAGCAATGTTTTAATGAACATGGAGCAGGGCTGAATATGACTGGTTTATTGGGGGTGGGGTCGGGGGAGAGCATGACCGTGAAACTTTATTTACAACCATCCCAGAACCAAGAATCCTTACCACCTTTTGCTCCAGAGTTCTCCCAACTTCATTCTCAAAGAGTTCCTTGCAGGAGAGATGTTCTTTATCTGTTTATAAGTAAATTTCTTTTCCCCAAACTGCTAATTTCAGCTTCATACATATACAACTTTGTTTATTATCAAGGATGGGTCCGATGGAAGTTGTTCTGTAGAAACAATCACTCCTTGGGGTCTGTAATTGGCATCTTCACTGATAAATGTTTTAATAGCCTGTTTTTATTATTAATACTTTAAGCAACAGGGAAGATGGATAGCTTAAGAGGTGTGAGCATAGAGTAAATAATTCATGCCACTTGGTGCTTCTGAATTCTGGGAGGATTACTAGACAAATGAGTTGTGTTTATTTGCTTGTTTGTTGTGTCTTAATATCTGCATAACATCGCACATGCAAGAGTAAAATAGTTCTATTTTTCCTGACATTGGCCATGAAAAAGCGTCGGCTCTATTTAAGTCTTTTCAGACCATGAGGACTAGCTCTACAAACACCTGCTTACTTATTTTTCGTTTCCGCCATTTTAGAGAAGAATTCTCTCTGTGTGTCCCACACATATCTGCCTGTTTGTACATACGGAGGGGATTCTGGTCTTCCTTCTTTTCCTCAGATGGTTATTGCTTTTCCTTTCATTTGCTCTGGTCATGTCTGACTGCACTGTTTCCGTGGGCAAAATATTTGCTTCTAGGTTTCCAAAGGTTGCAGCATCAATGCCATCTATTTGATTAAAGGAATGGAGAGTTATTCCATCAAATAAAAAGGACCTTGAGGGTCAGCTGCAGGAAGCCTCTGATTGATAAGGGTGTATCTGCCCATGATTTTACTCCCTGGGAGAAAGTACAGAGTGTTCACCACCTTCTCAAAGAAGAACTGTTAAAAGCACAAGATGCTTGTGTGTGTCATGATGTTTACTTATTTTTATTTTTAATTGCTGTTGAGTGCAGATTATATAAAATCTGCCACTTCAATGGTTTTTAATACAAATTCAGAAGTGTTAAGAACAATATGATTGCGTGCGACTCTTACCACCATTCATCTCACCTAGAATTATTTACATTTGGCAAAACCAGAAACTCTTTTCCCATTAAACGAATTTCCATTCTTCCCTCCACAGCCCTGACAATAACCATTGCACCATCTACCTGTATAATATGATTGAGCCTGGGTATCTCAGGTGAGGACAGTCACTCTATTTGTGATTGCTTTTTTGGACTGGCTTATTTTACACAACGTGGTATGGAATTTTAGAAATGTAACAGTAATGAAAGAGACTCCTGAAAGTCTGTCTTTGTCAGGTTTTGCTATGAAGGTGATTCTGACCTCAAGAACATTTTGGAGTGAATTCAACAGAGTGGTGGTGAAATCTACATTGTCTTATCATGACTATAAATTCCATTTTTTTTTTTTTGAGACAGAGTCTCACCATGTCAGCCTGGGTAGAGTGCTGTGGCGTCACAGCTCACAGACACCTCAAACTCTTGGGCTCAAGTGATCCTCTTGCCTCAGCCTCCCAAGTAGCTGCGACTGCAGGTGCCTGCTACAATGCTTGACTATTTTTTTGGTTGCAGTTGTCATTGTCGGTTACCTGGCCCAGGCCAGGTTCAAACCCGCCTGCCTCGGTGTATGTGGCCGTGCTTTATCCACTGAGCTATGGGTGCTGAGCCCTAGATTCTGTCTTCCACAATATCTTCTTACAGTTCTTTATAAACGTGTACAAAATCCATTCTGTACATTCTTTTGACTTTTTATTACCTGTCCTTTTGTTGATATCCTTGGACCCTCTGCTTATATAATGAAAACTCTGTAAAAATAATAAAAATGGCATCCTTCTTTCCAAAGTGCATACCCTTTCATTTTCTTAGCTGGTTGGTATTATTAACAGCACCTACAGAAAAAAAGCAAATAGAATGTTTTTATTGATATGCCATTTGTTATGATACGTACCTTTTGATTATGTATAATTTCATTACTATATACATTTTATTATTAAATATGTTATATATATTTCATTATAATTTCACTATACAAAGTTATATGGTATATGTTTACATAACATCTATAAACATGGTCTATATCTGAACATCATGTATATATAAAAATTATATATGTGGTATAAATAAACCTCTACTTCCATAGTTTTTCATTAAATGAAGAATAATAATTGACTTATTGAATCAACCTCATCATTGATGGTGATGACCCATGTTTATTGTGGTTATATTTGCATCATTCATAAATTTCCTGATGTCAAGATTTACATGTTTTCTTGAAATGAATCTCAAGGGATCAGAATGAAGTGTTCTTTAAACAGAAATTAGATTCCATCTGCTACTTCAAAAAACTGTTCTCATCAATTAGTTGTTTTTGTGCTACGTCTTTATTGGGGGGATTATTTTTGCCAATGTTTTCCTAGCTTTACAGTAAAAATTTGAAGCTATTTTTTTCTTTCCTAAATCAGTTTCAATAGAAGACAACTAATCTTGATTTCAAAGAAAAACTATGAAATCATTGGAACATTTTTCTTTGAGGGGAGCATTCGAGGCAGGGAATGATGTTAGGTTGCTTTTGAATTATGTAATTGTTTTGGTTTAAGTTTTTTTTTTCTTGTAGAAATAATATATTCAGGTCTGCAACATTATCCATTTCATCTAAGATTTTGAATGAATTTGCATGGGATGGATCAAAGTGGTTGGGTTTGCTTCTTTAATCTCCTTCCATAGTTATGATTTCATCTGATCATTTCTTATTTTAGGCATCTTGGGTTCCTCCCTTTTATTTGATGATTATCAAATTATGCAGTTACTCTGACACATTTCCTCTTTACCAAACGACCAGTGTTAAAATTTCCCTTCAAACTTTCATCCTTATTTACTCCTGAATTTTGAATCCTTATTACTATCTTTCTAATTCCTACAATGCATTTGTTTTCTTTCACTCATTGCTATTGTTATACTTTGGCTTTTGCCTGGAAAAATATGAATTAAACTAGAATTCTTCCTCTGAGCTTCCCTCCATTCAGAGGGATCAACTGTGTAGCTCAGTTTCTGGTACAAAATAACTAAATAAATTATTTGATGTGATTCTTTATGGCCTTGACACTTGCCTGAAACAATGTTGGAGGGAGGGTGATCGGTGGGACCTCACCTATGGTGCATATTGCAAGGGTACATGTCAAATCTGTTAAGACTAGGTACATGTCAAATCTATTAAGACTAGAGCATAAACGTCTTAACACAACAATTAATTAAGTGAGGCGAAGGCTGTGTTAACCAGTTTGATGTAAGCATTCCAAATTGTATATAAAATCAGCACATTGTACCCCCATACATGCATTAATGTACACAGTTATGGTTTAATAAAAAATTAAGGGGGAAAAAAATAAAATAAAATTCCATGCCCACTTAGTCCTAGGGCCACACTGCAAATACTTCCAACATTACGGTGTGAAAATAGTCTGGATTTCAGGTAGGAGATGTAAGTGTGTAATTTACATGCAGTTTTGCACTGTACACTCCAAACGTTGCCCTCTCCAAGAAGGGCAGGGGTATTTAGTTGAAAACATTATTTAGAGGTTAAAGTTCTCCCGCCAACAGAATTCCATTTCATCGAACTTTTAAAACCTCTAATCTGACTATAGCCCCCATTTCCTAACCTCAGTTTTCAGAAACTGTGTCCCCTCCCTCCTTTCTTCTGCTAGATACAGACAGTCTACACTTGATTCAGACAGACAGATATTTTCAACTAGAGGCACAATTACAGGAACTTCCAGGTGACTCTGACGTGGCCAATCTTGCTGAATGTGACGATTCATTTTGTGAACCCAAATCCTGCAACTTGAGACCAGCCAACATTTTTTGGTGCTGCTGCTAAGAACACTATCTCAGCTTTCTTTGTGGACAAGCTCAGTGTTACACGTTTCCTCTTGCAGGAGGAATTTCTATGACGACGGTGACCTTTGACTATTTCTCACTGTCTGTATAAAACACTCTGTGCTGAAAAAAAGTGTGATCACCCACATCGGCATTAATGGAAAATGTCTCAATGCTGGAACCATTTTCCAGAAATGCCTGTTGGAAATACCACCCGTGAGGAACATGTTGCTTTAAGGAAATTATGTAGTTTTTTGAATTTCAGTCAAATTTTACCTACCCAAGTATTTCTGTACTCTGCATCATGTCTTTATTTTGAATTTTTTCTTTCTGAAGCAATGTAGCCTAAAGTCTTCCCCATTGCTTGCTCGAAATGCATTAATAGAATCCAGCAATGATGTCTTCCCTTGTGTAAATCGTCTGGTCTTTTTTCCCTGTCTTTCTTCTCTTGGAGTTTTGCTGTAATTCGTTATCTCCCCTGACATACCCTGGGCTTCTTGGTGTGGGTTGGATTTGTGACTCCTGCTTATCCTTTTAAGATCTGTGCCTCCTCCTCCTGACTTGAATCTCCATACACCTCCGTCTCCCTTGCTGCTGTGATCGATGTTGGACGCTGCTGCTAATTTCCTATGATTGGTCCCCAAATTTATAATTTTATGTCTACTTTTCTCTACAATATGTTAAATTGATTCCAGGACAATTTCCCTTGAATGACGTGCTGTTCCCTGAAAATTGGGTGACCCTGTCCACCAAATCCTTTCTCATTTCTGAGAAAATGCCATATTCATTAAAGGCAATGGTATGTCTGAGACATTTTAAGGAAAATGAAGCAATAAAAGAAAATCTTGATCTAAATACTTTTTTTTTTTTTATTCCTTACATCTAATTTCCTACACACATTTCCAATATTCAGGCTTCAACTGAAGTCCATAAAATATCAGACCATTTTTCTTCATCCTGGATGCCTGTAGTATCATTATTTATAGCAGATTTTTGTCACCCAAGGGTTAGCTGACTGAGTCCACCTTTGAATAGCTCCTTCAGCATTTAATAACTTCCACAGACCTCTTCTATATGCTCCCTTCAAAGCATTGTTGTCAGAGCTATTGATTCCAAAAATCATTTCTATTACGCCATTCAAACACCCAGAACCTCCTCAGATATTGTGTTAAGTCTGGCTAATATCCTCCAGACACTCTCTAAAAAGCCTGCCCTTTATTCTCTCCTGTCCTTTGCTCTGAGCTTTCTTTCCCATTTAGAATGCTTTCTGTTTTCCTTATGTTTCCAATCCTGTTAATTCTGACACAATTTAAATGTCCCCTCTTCTAATAGCATAAATTAATTAAATTTGCAATCTAGGTGGCTGAGTTCAAATCCTTCCAACTATGTAGCTCCTCTGTGATCTAAACAAACTCTCTGGGCTCTCTTTAAGTTTTCTCCTCTTTAAGAACAAAACAAAACATGTGACTTACATAGCACATTTAAGTGGACTATGATTAAGGCTTCTTTTATTTAATCGATCTAACCAAGATTGAGGTGGACAGTTGATAGAAGCGTAATGTGCTGAATTGGGTTACTGCTAAATATACGTAAAATTGTATTTGTTAACTTCTGCACTGTTATCTTTCCACGTGTCTCTACTGGGCTTAAGCACCAGATCGATCCGTGGAAACCCACAGGTCATGCTGAGTGGAACTCAGAGAGCCAAGTCTGCCCTCACCCAAATGAGAAAGGCTTGTACTCCCATGAACACACTCTTCTCGGTAATGTATCATGAGAATGGAGGAGCAAGAAACCACGGTAGTCCATTCTCATATGCAGCCAGTAGGCAATCTAATACACACCCACATAAGAGAAAAACTCGAATCAATTCAAGGTGGGGGATGGGAGAATGAGGGAGAGGGGAGGAGGGAGGGGGTGGCTGTGCTCTCACCTAATGGGTACAATATTAGGGTGTATGGCGCACCTGCTGGGGGTAGGATACAATTATAACAGGGGCTCTACCTAACAAATGCAAACATTGTAACTGAATTCTTTGTACCCTCAAATTAACCTGAAACAATAACAAAATATATGGGAAAGAAAAAAAGCTTTCTTAGAGACATTGGATTGTTGGTGTGGAGTTATCCTTTAAGGAAAGTAGCAGGGAAAGTTGTGTTCTGAGGACAGTGAAGTTAAGAGAGGAAAGTAAGAGCACGTAGACTCAGAAATAAGAGAGGTAGAGGTGGGTATGTGCCTGTATCCCTAGGTCATCCCAATGCTAGCCAGGGCTACCTGACACATCCGTGTTCCTGCCTGTAACAATTTGGCATTTCTGACCCAATCTTATGCCTGCGCAGTTAATTTTCATCCTTGGAATCACACAGTCAAGTGACATTTTAATTCTATCACTGCTCAGAGAAAGGGTAAGAAATGATCACGTTGTCAGACAGTTTGAAATAGGTTTTATGAAGTCAGACAATTACGTTCAGGAACTCATCATAGAAAAAGTGCTACATGCTTCATCGCTGAGTATCACTATGGTCACCTTAGAAGGTGCCCACCGTGGGCGTCTGGTGGCCATCATCATGTTCAGCAATGAGGTAGGTAGCCCCTTTTCTAAGGATGTGTTCCCAGACTCAATTGTCAGGCCTCGTGTGATGAGACCTCTGCTGACCATTCCAGAAAGAGAGTCTCAAAATTGCTTTGGAGGGTGGACTAGGCGCTGGCATTAGTGCACAGCTTCTCAAGCCTGTACCTCAAAGCAATATTAGGCACCAAGTATGTAGTACTTTTCCTGGAGTGAGTTCTCGTAATTATTTGTTCACACTGATAAGACTGCCAGTTTCTGTTTTCTATCACACACAGAGGGAAAGGGGCTGTTGGGTGATTTCTCCTGGATAGCCCCGTCTTTCAGAGTTTGGATTCTAAACAAAAAATAATGCTTGGGTTATCATGTTCAATAGATGAGCACACCTATTTAATCCCATGCACATCATTTTCCAAAGACTGCATGTGCTTTGGGCTAGAATCCATGCATCTTGGAAAATATCGCACACAGTCTTCACAGGGGAAGTAAAAATTCCCCTTAACCCAGGCAGCAGAATGTGGAAAAACATGAGTGCTTTTCCTTGTATTGGTAGGACGTGCTAGCATCGACTTAGTGCATAATGAAACACGGGAGTAGAAGGTAACAGGGTCTCAAAATAAATGGTGATATATGTACACCCTGGAATATTAGGCAGCCTTAAAAAAGATGTAGATGTTACCTCTTTCCTGTTTACATGGATGGAGATGGAACACATTCTTCTTAGCAAAGTATCTCAAGAATGGAAGAAAAAGTGTCCAAGGTACTCAGCCCTACTATGAAACCAAGTTGTAGCTTTCATATGAAAGTTACAACCCAATTATAGCCCAAGAATATGGGGAAATGGGAAGAGAAGGGGAGTGGAGGGGGAGGATGAGTGGAGGGAGGGTAATTGGTGGGACCACACCTACGGTGCATCGTACAAGGGTATCTGTGAAATTTACTAAATGTAGACTATAAATGTCTTAACACAATAACTAAGAAAATACCGTGTAGGGTATGTTAACCAGTTAGATGAAAATATTTCAAATTGTATATAATACCAGCACATCGTATCCCAGGATTGCATTAATGTACACAGCTATGATTTAATGGGGGGCGGGGGAAGAGTATCTGCCAAGTTAGATACACTGGTAGAAATCTGCACTCACTAGGAAAAGAAGGAGCTGATAGGTCTCTTGGGTATTTTCTTTACAGCGTATGACTCTCTCCTTCACAGTATAGATGCAAGTCTCCTATAATTTCCTCTTTTCTGCTCTCTGGGTTCACCTTCACAAGGGGAGAGGGTCACAGCCCTATGGGACAGTCTGTGGCTTGGGAAATCTCTGCAGTTGTTTATGAAGCCCATTGATTACTCTAAAGAAGATATTTATCTTTAGACAAGGGGGGGATAGGACTATTCTTTGGAGTGTCATTAGTGGTAAAAGGAGTCGGTCGATAAGCTGCTCGGGAGAGTGAAGCAAGAGAATCGCCTAAGTCCAAGAGCTGGAGGTTGCTATGAGCTGTGATGCTACAGCACTCTACAGAGGGCGACAAAGTGAGACTGTCCCTAAAAAAAAAAAGACTTGGGGGATAGTAGTTACAATTTGGGCAGGTTTTCACACACCCCACTTCCCTCGTGCCTCCTGTTTTTGTTTCCCACTGAGTTTTCCTTTACTCTGCACATGTGAGCTCATTACTCAGGTCCAATTTAATAATATTAAGTACAGATAGTACATATATTTTTTTTTCTTTATATTCTTTGCTTAGGAGAATGGTCTCCAGTTCCATTCAAATTGTTGCAAAAGGGATTAATTCATCCTTTCTGTGTCTGAGCAGTAGTCCAGGGTACACATCTAACACATTTTATTAATCCCCTAATAAGTGACGGCCACACATAGAGCTATGATTCAAACATTGCCAAAGTGATCCATGGAACCAAAAACTCTGTGTTAATATCTTGAAATGATAATAATAATAATAATAATAATAATAATAAAATCATAACAGCTTCTCAAGTCCCTGCAATATTACAACATGTGTGTCCTTTCTCCTTATGCTTTGAGAAGTCATCCAAGCTGGGCAAGGCAGCTCACACCTGTAATCCCAGCACTCTGGGAGGCCAAGGCACGTGCATTTCCAGCTCAGCAGTTCAAGACCAGCCTGAGAAAGAGCAAGACCCCCTGTCTCCACTAAGCAATAAAAAAATTAGCTGGCTGTTGTGGTGGAGTACCTATAGTCCCAGATACGTGGGAGACAGGGACAGGTGGATGTCTTCAGCCCAGGAGTTTGAGGTTGCTGTGAGCTATGATGATGCCACGGCACTCTGCAAGACTCTGTCTTAAAAATAAATAAATAAATAAAAATCAATCAATCAATCAATCAATGAAAAGTCCTACAAAAGTAACTCCCCATCTCGAGAACACAAGTTTCTTCCTAACCCATTTCAGGGAGTGGACTCACTCTCTCATACTGTTATGGTTTTTAATTACAACAGTTTATAGGTCTTGGGAGATCACACATCTATAGGTCTTGGGAGATCCCAGAGAAATGTATGTTTTGGGAGATGGGGAAAATCCATGAACCAGGACATCTTTCTCTCTTCAGTGATAATTCCAGGAAGCATATCTTTATTATTATTATTATTATTATTGAGACAGAGTCTCACTATGTCACCCTTGGTAGAGTGCTGTGACGTCACAGCTCACAGCAACCTCAAACTCTTGGGCTTAAGCAATTCTGTTGCCTCAGCCTCCCAAGTTGCTGGGACTACAGGAACCCGCCCCAACACCCAGCTATTCTTAGAGATGATGTCTCGCTCTGGCTCAGGCTGCTCTCGAACCTGTGAGCTCAGGCAATCTACCCAGCGTATCCTTCTTTTGTTTGGCAGGACCTAGTCCTGCACACACACCATTCTAATAGGTGCACGGCAGCCGTACAAAGCTTATGAAATATCACCACTGGGAATCTACGCACAGTAAGAGACAGATCAGTTCAAGTACAGACCTTCTGACTATAACCTCAATAAAAAATGAGGGATACGCTTTAGGGTTTATCATATTCGCAGGATATGATATTAAGAATCATATTAAGGATATTAAGAAATGTAACTGTTTTTCAGAAAAACATGGGCTCCAGTTCTATACATTGTTTCCTGGCTGGAAGATACTGGACTAGTCATCTTGTGATCTGATGCCACATTTTCTCCTCTGTAAAATGGAACTAATAAAGCCTATCCTTTTCTCCAGGTTGTTTTTTGTTGTTGTTGTTGTTTTTTACTGCAAGAATAAAAAGAGAAAAATGCATGAGGAATATGCTATGTAAATCACACAGCATTAAAAAGATGAAAGGTGGTATTACTACAGAGATATCTACGCTTCCCTTAAAAACTCAAGCAAAATAGTTTTTCATTTCATTACAAAGGGCACTTTGCTTCTGCCTCGACTAAATTGTACCACTGAAAAAGCTCAGATTATTTTATATACATATATATAAACATATGCACGTATATAAATAAATGTACACACATATAAATATATATATTCATATACGTATTTTTTTTTCTTCATAATGATAAATGAATGATTTCCCTACACTCTTTTGACTTCAGCTTTAAATGCAAATATACAGAGTGGAGTTTTGTGTAAAAGCCATTCTCTAAAATAACCTTTAGTTGAATAAAACTGTGACAATTATCTAACTATCGTAAGCTCAGGACCAACATATCACATTCCTACGTAACTCAGGGACACACTGTGGGCAGGTGAGTAAGTCTTGTACCTAAAGCTTTAATCAAGTGAAGAGAAATAGGAACTTGACCTTCTGATGGGGATTACTCATATTGAAATCATTTGAGACAACTTGATTTCACTTACATCAATCTGCAGATGATTTATTTTTATATGCATGGGCCACAGGTTTTATTTCTCATGCACATTGTTGAGGAGGGTGTTAGAGCTCTGCATGGATGTGTCCCAAACAACTTTGTCAGCTACAAGGGACCTACAATTTACAGGTTATTTCTTCTTGATTCCCCTAATCTCTGCCTCTCTCTCTTTAGTAAAGTATCATAAAAATGAAAAAACAAAAGTCTGAGGTGGGTTATACTCTGGTAGTACAGATATTCCTACAGACTTACACTACAGCTGGTGGGTTTGAATCCAGCCCGGGCCTGCCAAACAATGACAACTACAACCAAAAAATAGCCAGATGTTGTGGCAGGTGCCTGTAGTCCCAGCTACTTGTGAGGCTGAGGCAAGAGAATTGCTTAAGCCCAGGAGTTGGAGGTTGCTGTGAGCCCTGATGCCACGGCACTCTACCTAGGGTGACAGTTTGAGACTCTGTCTCAAAAAATAAAAAAAAAAAATGTCGACTTACAAACTGTTGTACATTTAAATTATTTGACAGCACTGAATAAGCAATAAGGTACCCTGTTCCTTTTGGGTTGCCTGCTTCTGAGATCGAACACGTAAGGGCATTAAATACGCTCTCACGGAAGGGTGAATTGTTGATGTGATTTCATCAAACCTGATAAAATACATTAGTTGGACATTTGAATTTTTTTTTTTTACATGTCAGTGATACTCATGTCTTTTGGAGTGTTGTTATTATTTTATTAGGGCAAAATAGACGAATATAAAATGTAGCATTTTAGCTGTTTCTGAGTGAGCAGTTCTGTGCCATTAGCATGTTCCCATTTTTGTGTAACCATCTCCAAAAATTTTTCATCTTTCCAAATGAAAGCACCATCTCCATTCAGCACTAAACCCCCATGCCTTACCTCAACCCTTGTGACCCCACCCCCACCACCGGCACTTCATATGTCTATGAATTTGCTCCAGGCGAGGACAGAAGTTGTCCTTTCGTGCCTGGCTCAATTGCACTAAGTCTTTATTCGTGTTGCAGCCTGTATCAGGATTACTTTTCTCCTTAACATTAATATATAGAGAGATATATAGATAGATAGATAGCCGCCATTTAGATCTTAAGATTGAGTATTTTCTATAATAGATACTAATTGCTGTCAAAGTTTCTTGTTTTCTAAACTTCATATTCATTATGAGGCTTACTCCGAGTCCCCTGAGAATCCTGGAAAATTAGAAGGAGTGTCCACACGTCACCTTAGTAACATCTTCACTGTGATGGGCACAGCTGTTTTCCTGCCTAGACATGAGGCCCCCTGAGGGGCAGGACATGTGACACTCACCTCCACTTCTGGAACAGCACCGTCCCCAATATCTTTCATATAACAGGGACTCAGCATATGGCTGACACCCCACTCAAAGCTCCAATGAAAATATGAAACCTGACTTTCATTTCTCTGAGGATTAGCAGCAATAACCATTTTTTCATGTGTTTGTTACTCCTCTTCTGTGTGAAGATTCTGTTTGTGTCTCTTCCCCAGTGATAGGTGGGATTGTTTGCTGTTTTCTTCTCTTGATTCCTTTCAGATATCCTGTAACATGGGTGAGAACAGCCCACTTCGCCAAGTCCCAAGCCTGCAGATGCTGGCGTGGATGTGGAGAGAAGGGGACACTTTCACACTGCTGCTGGGACTGCAAGGTAACACGGCCTCCATGGGAAGAAGTGTGGAGAATCCCCCCAAAGTGAAATGCACACCTTCTATCTGAATCTGATCCCACAATCCCATTGCTACATATCTGCTTAGAAGAAAAAAAATCATTTTACCACAAGGACATTTGTACTGGAATGTTCATTGCAGCTCAATTCATAATTGCCAAGATCCATCAACCCAGGAATGGATTCATAAATTGTGTTATACTATCCCATGGAGTACTATTCAGCCATAAAAATGGAGACTTTATGTCTTGTGTATTTACCTGGATAGAAGTGGAGAACATTCTCTTTAGAATGAATGAAAAAGCCAGTATCCAAGGCAATCAGCATTAATATGAAGCTAGTAGATGCACAACTACAGGCTCAAGGGAGAGAAAAAACACAATTAAACTAAAGTGGGGGGAGGAGGAGGGGAATTGGTGAGATTTCACACAACAGGTGCATCGTCAGGGTACACACCACGCTCCCTGGGTGAAAGGCACAGCTACAACTTGGACTTTACATGACAAATGCAAACAGTGTCACGCAATCATCTGTACTCTCATATTCATCTGAAATTTGAAAAACATTAAACACGATTGTGCTTTAGTAAGAGTTGTGTTTTGTGTCCCCCCAAAGCTCGTATGTTGAAGCCCCAAAGTCTTGCAGATGAGGTCTTTAAGGAGGTGATGTCATCTCTTGCTGAGAGTCTGTGTCCTAACCTCTTTTTGTAAGAAAACCAGCAGGATAGAATTCGGCCCCCCCGAGGGACCTCACATTGGAATAACCACCTCACCAGGATGATGCCATGGCCTTCCCAGGGATGTTGGGCCCAACGGGACGACTGGATCTTGCCCCATCAGGGAAGAGAAAGTTGTCTTTTCTCTTGGACAGTGACTCCCATTCACACAAAACCAAAATAGCTACTTAGAACACAACCGGGCTAAGAACGTTCCTAATACTTTTAAGATCATTTCATCCTTTCTAACCACGATGATACGAGTGAAAACTTAGGTTTGGTGTTGAACAAAGACGGCGTTAGCAGGCGTGAACTTACCCTTCCATGGCTACTTTCATTTCTCTCCAGTCTGGAAGGAAGATTAGATTTATATCAATTTATATCACTACCACATTTATGTCACATTTACTAAATTTTATCAAATTTACTAATGGTAATGTTGTGCTAATACAGAAAAAAAAATTGCTTTTATTAAACAGCAACTATTAGTCATCGTCGAAATTTTGTTTTTTAATACTTTATTAGAGGAGCAAAAATGTCAACATCAATTTTATATCATAGTGTCATATAATTATGTGGTGTCAAGAGAAAAATAATGTAAATAAAATAATATAAAATATAAATATAAATAATATAAATAAAATAAAAATAATATAAATAAAAAAGTATAAAAATAATGTAATATAGCACTATAAATGTGCTGTAAGGGGAAAAAATTAGATGGTCTTATGGAAAATAATGTGAATATGCTTTACAGTAACAGAGCTCTTCATCGGGGAATATATATGTTCATACATGAGTAGGTCACAGGAATGCTGAATTTTTTCAAGTAGGCTCCAACAAGAAACAGTGACTTCATTGCACTTTGTTTCCATGTCTCCACCCCCCCACTTCTCTCTGTGTGTATGTGTGTATTTGTGAGAGAAAGAGAGAGAATGCGGGAGAGAGGGAGACTAAGAGAGAGACGGAGAGATTGAGGGGGAAAGAGAAACAGTGAGAGATGGAGAGAGAGACAGAGAGAGAGACAGAGACAGATGGAGGGAGAGACAGAGAGAGGGAATGGGAGGGAGAGAGAGAGATGGAGAGAGAGAGAGGCAATAGGAGAGAGAGAAAGAGAGAGATGGAGGGAGAGACAGAGAGAGGGAATGGGAGAGAGAGACAGAGAGAGATGGAGGAAGAGACAGAGAGAGATGGAGAGAGAGAAAGAGAGAGATGGAGGGAGAGACAGAGAGAGATGGAGAGAGAGACAGAGAGAGATGGAGGAAGAGACAGAGAGAGATGGAGAGAGAGAAAGAGAGAGATGGAGGGAGAGACAGAGAGAGG
>CAUYPK010082948.1:0-17590 GCA_963574355.1 Loris lydekkerianus
CTGGGAAGAATCAACATTGTTAAAATGTCCATACTGCCCAAAGCAATATATAATTTTAATGCAATATCTATTAAAGCTCCATTGTCATACTTTAAAGATCTTGAAAAAATAATACTTTGTTTTATATGGAATCAGAAAAAACCTCGAATAGCCAGAACATTACTCAGCAATAAAAACAAAGCAGGAGGAATCACGCTACCAGACCTGAAACTGTACTATAAATCAATAGTGATCAAAACAGCATGGTACTGGAACGAAAGCAGAGAAGTAGATGTCTGGAACAGAATAGAGAACCAAGAAATAACTACTTATCGTTATTTGATCTTTGACAAGCCAATTAAAACACTCAGTGGGGAAAAGATTCCCTATTCAACAAATGGTGCTGTGTAAACTGGCTGGCAACCTGTAGAAGATTGAAACTAGACCCACACCTTTCACCATTAACTAAGATAGACTCTCACTGCACAAACAACTTAAACCTCAGACATGAAACTATAAAAATACTTGAAGAAAGTGTAGGGAAAACTCTTGAAGGAATCAGCCTGGGTGAATATTTTATGAGGAGGATTCCCCAGGCAATTGAAGCAGTATCAAAAATACACTATTGGGACCTGATCAAACTTAAAAGCTTCTACACAGCCAAGAACATAGTGAGTAAAGCAAGCAGACAGCCCTCAGAATGGGAGAAAATATTTGCAGGTTATATAAAGGTCTAATAACCAGAATCCACAGAGAACTCAAATTTATTAGGAAGAAAAGAACACGTGATCCCTTTCCAGGGTGGGCAAGGGACTTGAAGAGAAACTTCTCTAAAGAAGACAGACACAAAATCTACAAACACATGAAAAAAAGCTCATCATCCTTAATCATCAGAGAAATGCAAATCAAAACTACTTTGAGATATCGCCTAACACCAGTAAGAGTAGCCCACATAACAAAATCACAAAACCAGAAATGTTGGCATGGATGTGGAGGAAAGGGCACACTTCTACACTGCTGGTGGGAATGCCCACTAATACCTCCCTTCTGGAAGGATGTTTGGAGAATACTTAGATACCTAAAAATAGAACTGCCATTTGATCCTATAATTCCTTTACTAGGTTTATACCCAGAAGACCAAAAGTCACAATATAACAAAGACATCTGTACCAGAATGTTTATTGCATAAACATTCATTTCATAATTGCTAAGTCATGGAAGAAGCCCAAGTGCCCATTGACCCACGAATGGACTAGCAAATTTTGGTACACGTATACCATGGAATACTATGCAGTCTTAAAGAAAGACGGAGACTTTGCCTCTTTCCTGTTTACATGAATGGAGCTGGAACATATTCTTCTTAGCAAAGTATCCCAGGAATGGAAGAAAAAGTATCCAATGTACTCAGCCTTACTTTGAAGCTAAACTATAGCTTTCACATGAAGGCTATAACCCAACTATACCACAAGACTTTGGGGAAAGGACCAAGGAAGGGGAAGGGAGGGGGGAGGTTTGGGTGGAGGGAGGGTAATGGGTTGGGCCACATCTATCGTGCATATTTTTATCTATAATAAATAAATAAATAAAAATAAATTCACAAAAAATAAAAGTAAAATAAAATAAAATAAAATAAAATAATGGAAGAAAAAGTATCCAATGTATTCAGTCCTACTATGAAACTAATTTATGGCTTTCACATGAAAGCTATAACCCAGTTACAACCTAAGAATAGGGGGAAGGAGAAAGGGAGGGGAGGGAGGGGGGAGGAGGGCCGTGGGAGGGTGATTGGTGGGATTACACCTGCGGTGCATCTTACAAGGGTATATGTGAAACTTAGTAAATGTGGAATGTAAACATCTTAGCACAATAACTAAGAAAATGCCTGGAAGGCTATGTTAACTAGTGTGATGAAAATGTGTCAAACAGTCTATGAAACTAGTGTATGGTGCCCCATGATCACATTAATGTACACAGCTATGATTTAATAAAAAAAAAAATAAAGAGTCTCAAAGTTGTGCAACTGCTTCTTGAGCATTGCTTTTGTAAAGTCTGCATATGACAATCTGTTTCACATTAGTTTTGGTGTCTAGTGTATATCATATTTTTGCCTATCTTGAAATTGAGGATGGAAATGACCCATTTTAACATCCTCTAAACATTGAAATTAGCTTCTCACTAATTTTATAGTATTTATCATTTTGACCATCCATTTTCACCTTCCTGAGAAAAAAGGCATAGACCTTTACTTTAAGAAAAAAAATCAGTTTTTACAGTAGAATCATAGCTATACACTAATCACACAAAATCCACTAAAAATGCACTTATTGTTTTTTAATGTGTTAGTATAATTTTTAAAAAATATTTTTAATTATTATGGATATGTAATAATTATTTGTATTTATAGGGTACATGTGATGTTTTAATTCAGGCATACAATGTGAATTAATCAAATCAAGGTAACTGGGGTATCCATCACCTCAGGGATTTATAATTTCTTTGTGTTAGGAACATTTCTAGTCCCCTCCTTCAGTTATTATAAACTATCACCCTAAATTATCACTGATGATTGTCACTTTGTTGTGCTATCAAATATTGTTCCCTCTAACCAATTATATTTTTGCACCCATTTACAATCTTCACTTTATTAGCCCCTCCCTACTACTCTTCTGGTTTCTGGTAACCATGATTCTACTCTCTGTCTCCATGAGATAAATTGTTTTTAATATTTAGTTCACACATATGAGTGAGAACATGCAAGATTTCTCTTTCTAGGCTTGGCTTATTTCATTTTTCATTATATTCTCCAGTTCCATCCACGCTGTTGCACATGGCAAGATTTCATTCTTTCCTGGCTATATAATATTCTGTTGCATATACATACCACAATTTCTTTATTCATTCATCCATTGAGGGACACTTAGGTTGATTCCAAATCTTGGCTAGTGTGAATAGTACTGCAATGAAGCAGTGTAGTTATTTTTTCAATACTCCAAATTCTCTTATTTTTTATATATACCTAGCTGTGGATTTCTCAGTCATATGGTACTTCTATTTTCAGATTTGGGGGAGCCTCCATACTGTTCTCCATAGTGGTTGAACTAATTTACATTCCCACCAACATTGTATTTCTCCACATCCTTGCCAGCATTTGTTATTGCCTGTCTTTTTGATAAAAGCCATTTTAACTGGGATGAGATGATGTCTCATTGTAGTTTTGATTTGCATTGTTCTGACAACTTACATGTTGAGCATTTTTTCATTTACCTGGTGGCCATTTGTATGTCTTCTCTTGAGAAATGTCTATTCAGATCCTTTGCTCATTTTTTAATCAGATTGTTTGACTTTTTTTTATTGAGTTGTTGGAGCTGCTTATATATTCTAGTTCTTAATCTTCAGTCAGATGAATAATTTACATATATTTTCTCCCATTCTGTTCCTCTTCACTTTGTTGATTGCTTCCTTTGCTATGCAGAAGCTTTGTAGCTTGATGTGATCCCATGTATCCAATTTTGCTTTGGTTGCCTGTTACTCAAGAAGTCCTTGCTCAGACCAATGTCCTAAAGGATTTCCTCCAACGATTTCTTTTAGTAGTTTCATAGTTCCAGGCCTTAAATATAAGTCTTTAATCTATTTTTATTTGATTTTTTTATATGGTTAGAGAAAAGGTTCTAGTTTCATTGTTCTGTATATAGATATCTACTTTTCTCAGAATTACATATTGAAGACTGTTCTTTCCCCAGAGTTTGGAGGCAGAGGATTTCTCTCTGGTCAGGTGGTCTAAATGCAGCCCTGTGGTGTGTTCCCCTATGCCACATTGGGACAAGTCCCACAATCACTTCATTCTCCTGCACAGGGCACAGAGATTCTCTCTCCCCTTGTGCACTGGGGAAGCACTGCCTGGAGATTAGGTAGGGGTGTCCTAGACGATGGAAGACCGCTTTTTCTGCCCTCTGCCATACCTCTTTCCATGATATAAGGTTAAAACCAGATACTCCGATTGCTCATCTGATTTTTTGCTCTTATGAAGGTGCTTGCTTGTATGGACAGTTGTTGATTTTAGTCTTCCTGTGGAGTGACAATTACTGGAGGTTTCTATTTGGCCATCTTGCTCCAACCATGCTCTCTTCTTAAGCTTTATTCTGAGATGGGGACATCATTTCTTTTCTTTTTCTGATTTTCTTATTAGACAGAATTTACAACAAGGAATGTATTTATATCTTCTTGTAAAAAAATAAAAAGATTGTATGGAGTGGCAGGCACTCCCCATATAGTGGGGTTTTGCCTGAGCTTATTTATAACAATGCCTAGAGTACATCCTTTGAATGCACTTAATAAAACCATTTGGTTTTCTCACTACTTTGGTTTGTTTCCAAGAATACTATTTTTACTAACTTAAAATGCCCCATTATCAGCAGACTTGAATGTTTAATCTTGAAACTCTCAGAACCAGATTCTTGCTGTATGTAACTGCAGGAAGATATTCCTAGGAAGACATTATCATGCTTCACAGAATGATGCTATTTTGTTTATTATTTCTAAGTACTTTATCATCAGAGTCATTAAGTTTGGCCAGGGCAAGGAAGTTAGAATTCCTCTTCTTTTTCCTCCTATGAATAAGAAACAAACTGAAAGAGATAATGTGTTCACTCTCTGGCCATGAGGCAATGAGCTCATGACTCTGGCAGAGAGAGGAGAGCAACTAGTCCAGAACTTGCAACATGATAATAGAGAATTGAACAAAATCCCAGCCTGAGAGGTCCTGAATGAGAAGTTAAAAAAATCAATGTGAATATTTTAATAGTCATCATCCCTGAAGACTCAGGAAGAGAAAGAGTGCAAGCAGTGAGGAGAGAATGTTCCTCTGGGTAAGAGAGTCACAGAGGCTACTCTAAATAAACGGTCTCTGAAACTGTGAAAAAGGCTTTACAGAAATTTGTTCCTCTCTGAAGGCTTCCCTGATGTCCCAGAAAATGCAGAAGTTCTCTCATTCAGTAACTCAGCAAATTCATACCTAATTCCTCTATAATACTCATCACAGTGGGAACAGAAAAACCTGTTTATGAGTCTTCCTATTGCTACTTTAAATATTCTAATGCCAAGGATGCTGTGTATTCATCTGTATATACCTACTACTTAATGTATAGTGGATGTTCAACAACTATTTGTTGAATAAATAAGTAAGAAAACAGGAAGTGAGGTAGAGGAAAGCCTAAATATAAAGGATCGAAGGGAAAATAGGTGAGAGAAGTTTTAGTCAGTGCACTCAGGGAATGAAAGCCCATGGGTCCTTGCTCTCTACACAATTGTGGCTGCCAGGTTTTCTGAATTAGCAGCCTCAAAATTTCACTTTCCCCTGCTCTCAAAATCCAGACACTGAACATCTAACTTCCTTTTGCATATTTAGTTTCCTGGCTCTTCATCTGAACTTTTTTCTCCTCTATTTCCTCTCATCTCTCTTTTCCTGATCAACACTCATATACTCTTTGTACGCCCAAAGCTGATGATGTTTCAGTTAGAGAATGGCAACAGACTTCTTCTTTTCCCTTCCAATCCTGCCATTATTCAGGAGCTCTTCCACCCCTCTAATTACCTACAGAAGACAAGGACAGATTGTCTTGGGTGGCAAAGTCTTTCTTGGATACATTGGAGAAAGTCTTTCCACAAAAAGCAATCACAGGATGTGAAGACTCTGGCCAAATTTTTAAATATTCCATTGGTCATAGAATTTGAGAAGTCTGAGAAAAAGACTGAGGAGGAGGGGAGGGACAGGAGGGAAAGGAAAAAAGGAAGATGAAGAGAAGAAATAGATGAGGAAGGAGAAAGAGGAGGCAGGAGAGGAGAAACAAAAAGAGAAAAATTGCTTTGTTATGACAGGTAGCACGACTCTCTTCCCCAGAAACAAGTCACAGAAAAGAGTCCAATTGCTTTGACCATGGCTCACTTGACTCCCCTTTCCCAAAATCTCTTACCTCTTACCCCAGTTCTGACTTGTCAAATGACTCTCCATATCTTTACAGTCGCCTCATGCCTTCACCAGCCCTTGGTTTCAGCCACCTGTAGAATGTTGATCACCTCAAAGCCCATGTCTTCAGCCCAGATCTCTCCTTCGTGATTCATGTATCCAACAGCCTTTTGGACATTTTGACTTGCATGTGCCACAAACATCTGCAGTCTAACACATCAAGTACTGAACTCATCGTTTTCACCATCCCCAATTGTGTTCTTCTTATATAGTTTATGATGGAGATTGGTCCTACCACCAGTCTTAGTGCCCAAGTCAGAGTCTGGGCTCACACTGCCCCCAGCACTTCCCCCCAACACACACCTTATCAATGTCTGGTAAATTTACCCACTAAATTTCTGTTGAATCTTTCTAATTGTTGCCTCCATTTCTTCCCTTGAGCTCTTGAAATGCCCTCTATTTCTTATAATATGGTCATGCCTATTCTGGGCCTTTGGATCTCTCCACATGGAAGTGATAATATTTCCAAAACCCAAACTTGATTGTGTCCATGTCTTACCTCATTTCAATATCCTTCCATTTCACACCATATAATGTGAAGTTTCTCAGATGCCATGTCAAAGGACATTGTCATCTGTTCCTTATTTATTTGTAGCCTTTATGCTCTCCATGCTCCAACGGCTGCTTTCAGTTGCCTAAATGGACCATGTTTCTTATAGTCCAGCCACTCGCCAAGCTTTCACTGAGCCTGAAACAGAGAGGTGCTGAAGAAACTGTGTTGGACGGACAAACACTTCAATAGGAAAGACATCTGTAGTAACTGGTGATTCTGATTTAAAACAAACTAAGAAAACAATCAAGGGGTGGGGGACCTAAATTCTCCATAGTTTATTTTTTGCTTTTACCTAGAAATTTATACATGAATTTTATGCAAACAAAAGAAGTATCTTTATAAGTATTGCTCTTTAATTTATGTAGCAAGAGACTTTATCTGAATTCTTTTAGCATAATTTAATTTTTCCTTACCCTTTTTTTATTAAACTCCATTTATTATATAGACTAGAGGGTTTTATGGTCTCCTAAATGTATGCTTCCTCTTCTCTCTGCAAATTATGTTTTCCAAATGTCTGTTCTTCCTAGAACTATTTTCCTATTAGAAGTCAGTTATTATTTTCCAAGAATGATAGCATAAAGCTCAATTATTTGTTTATAATAGAGCAATCTTAGAGATTTTGAATTTGTTTATGTTTCCACAGATTCTTGTTCCATCATAATGCAGCATTCTGATTTTGGCCAAACCTCAGGACTTTTGCCTGCAGTTCAATAAATGGGCATGCATGCAAGTTGTTTAAATCAGTAAAAGATGCTGGTGTGTCCAATTCTAGCCTGTTGGCTACTCAGTGAACTGTTAAGTGCCTGCAGAAGCTCATGACTATTTTATCATGAGAGCTAGTTTTCTCTGTTCAAAATGCAGTTACCTGACTTTGATACACACACCACCTGCCAAGACTGAAACTTCTTTTTTTTTTTACTTTAAATTCTATAATTCATTGTAAAGATAATAATATATGATTGTATCAGTTAGGTAACTTTAAATAAAACAGTCTCAAGATGGTTTAAGCAGAACAAGAATCTTTTAAAAGGTTAACTGGTTCTATGGAGGAGGAGTTTCAGAGGTTTTTCATTGTCCTTTCTTATGCTTACCATGGGTCAGGAAGCCAATGTGGGAATTTTGCCAGAGGCTCCCCACACCTAAACCAATTAGACCCTAAAGAACTGGGGTCTGCCCTACTCCCCTCCCTGGGCCCTCAGTGGGGTGAGCTTGGCTAAAATTCTGTTTATTGTATGACCAAATAAATCCTTACCCCTTGATGAGAGGGCTAAAGTGGCATTCCAAGTCCCCAGGAATCATCGTTAGCTCACAGCCAGTACCCCGGGCATCCTGATATCCAAGTTGAGACTAAAGAACCATTTCAAATGCAGCATCTTTCACCTCCACCACTAGCCTCCACAGAGCTATTATCAAGGTGACTAAGAAGGAAGAGTTAGAAAACCAGGGAAAAACTCCAGGACACTCGTGTCTTTTCACTGTCTTTAGCTCCACTCAGGCTCCACGGGCCATCTCTGGTCCCCCACTGCCATCATTTACAAAGGTGCTGAGAATGAATGCTCTCAATGCTTTGAGAAAAGGAATACCTACAGGCCACCTCAAGGGCCAGACATAGAGAATGGAAATACAGCATCGCTGCCTCTCTAGGTCTTTGGGTTTCATCTACATTACATTTTAAAATGTCTGTCATCTCCCATCCAAGTACTAACCAGGCCCGACCCTGCTTAGCTTTCGAGATCAGACGAGATCGGGCGCGTTCAGGGTGGTATGGCCGTAGCCAATGTCTGTCATCTCAAATGTAATTAGTTTGGGTCACCACCACACCTGGCATATAGAAAACCAAATTTACTCCCAAAGCACTGCTGCCTGCACGCCTTTCTAGTCCCAATGTCTGTTTTATTAAAGTTCACTTTTTCAAGAAACTGACTGCCAACGATTAGAGAAGATTGAGAAGCTATTAAAAAGATATTAAGGGTTCACAGCATTTTCAAGGTAGCTGGAGAGGCAGGTTCAGAGGCCACACAACCTGAGAGGATGCAGGCTGTCAAATCAGGCTACCAAGCTGCCTCGAGGGCCCTAGATGGAGAATGGAAACTGCCCCACCCTAGGTACTTGTCCAGAGCTCCTTGCCCAGCCAGTACCATCCCTGGAGAGGATACCCTGAAAATCCTGCTTCCTTGAGGCACCAGTTCCTACTTTACAGTTACGATCAAGGGCAGCATGCCACATGCCTGTGTCCTGGCTTCAAAGGAGGCTGGGGGAGCAAGTACCCACCAAGTTCAACTTCTGCAGCAGGAAAGCAGCTCCATGTGCTGTAAGATATCATCATAGCCAGAAAATTCCCCCAGTACAGCAATCTGTTTCTGACGTTGAACAGGCAAAATAATACTACAGAGTGTGTTCAGACTACCGCTTCATCAACATATTTTGAGATGGCATGTTCACAACACTGGTGATTGGGTCCTACTAATATCCTTTTAATTAGCTCACTGCTGGCATACAAGCTGATGCCACAGCAATACCATAAACCATCAGAACTAGCACGCCATCAATCGTGAGACATGCAATCATTTTATGCATCACTAAAGGAATGCTGCCCAGTGCCCTATGTTTCGTTAAAGGATAGTTTTCAAAGGTTTAAAGAATAAAACCCTCGTGCAAATTTAAAATAAGCATGTCATAGATTTTATTCAACTTGTTAATTATTGAAAGAACAAGAATGATGCTAAAACTGGTCCAAAGAGCATCTGAGAAGCTAGGTACACACAGAGACAGTTTAACAGATGGTTGGGTTAAATTTAAATGAAACAAAACAAAAGATTAATTCATGTCAGACAAGGTTTTAGCCATCATCATTGGGCTTATCCATTTCACTGGACAGAAATTATCTGCATTTTTACTGGATATAAATCTACAAACTAAATTTTGCCCTATTCTTGTAAAATAGCCAAGTAAGTAGAAAATTAAACTCAGCACTGCACTGAATGAATATCTAATGATCTCTTCTGTCTATTTCCAAGTTTTAGGTAATATACAATCAGTCGTACTCAAGTATGACTGATTTTGTACATCCAATAGTGACAGTTTTTTTAAAACCATACTTTTAAAGTTATTCTCTATTTTTCTCACCCTCCAATTCCCTTTTAAATAAGTTCTCATGTAATGATTGGAGGGTCTGTATAGGAAAAAAACATTAAAATTCTCTTAAAACTGTTTCATACACTGGGAAACATTACAAGTTGTCTAAATTAGCTTTTTCTAGAAGAATTGTTTTGTAATTATTTGTAGTATATAGTACTAAAATTTTGTAGTATTTATTAATGTAACTCCACCTGCAAGCTATGGTCATATTTCAGGTGAGTTAGTTTAGAACAAAGGCCTTGAGGGTACATGGCACACTCAGCCTTGACCACATCTGGTGGAAGCCAGTGCTGTAGAGCATAAATCCCTCATGGCAACATAAATAGGCTCCATATACAGGACAGAACAGTGTTAAAGCTCAGTATTTTACATATTTTTAGCATTACTAGTATTTTTGCTTTAGTATGAGGAAAATTACATTTTTAATTCTTTCACATCACTTAGAGATCTTTTGTACTTATTTTAAATCAGGTTTTAATATATATTAGTCTTGTACACATATAAAAAGGAATATGTTAAATAAATTAGGGAATTCTGTGTATTTGCCTTCAAACTATTATAATTCATTTTTCAACTGAGAGTCATCAAAGTTTATATTTTTCTATATATTATTGTTCCCCATGCTATCAACAGCACTGGTAATGCAGTATTTCTTTTGAGCATTCTGCTGTTTTTTCTGGAACTTTGTTCCAAGAAGCTGACTCTCATTCTGCAATTTTTGAGCTAGAGCATTCTTGATTTTTCCAGGTGTTGACAGATTATAAGCCAAGGCCAATATTCATATTCTTTCTTCAAATGCTCTTTAAATGCTTTTACTCCCTCGTGGAGAACTTGTTCTGGTTTTTTTGTTTGTTTGTTTGTTTTTCCAGATTGACATGCAGATACAAATGTTTAGGTTACATGATTTTCATTTCTAAGATAAAATTCAAGTTGTAGTTGAGCCCTTTACCCAGGGGGATGTGCTGTATACCCTTACATTGTGCACATTAGGTGAGAATTTGCCAATCACCCTTCCTTTTCCCTTTTCCCCTTCCCCTCTTTAGGATATTACCTGTTGCTTTTGTGTGGGTGTACAGTTATTTATATATTGGTTTCATATTAGGATTGAGTATATTGAATACTTACTTTTCCATGCCTGTGATACTTTACTAAGAACAATGTGTTTCAACTCCATCCATGTAAATACAAAAGATGCAAAGTTCTTTTTTTTATGGCTAAACAGTACTTCATGGTATACATGTACCACCATTGATTAATCCATTCATGAGTTGATGGGCACTTGGCTTTCTTCCACCTCTTGGTGACTGTGAATTGAACTGCAATAAATCTTTAATCTTAATCTTTAAACAACTAAGTTTATGAATATGTGGGCAATGATGACCATACCATTACTGCTTCCTGGCTGGAAGAAATTATAAGATACCATCAATTGTTAAAACACATTCCAATTTCAGAGATGCTATAGTGTAAAACATGTGTTTTAGGATTGATAAAATCTAAATCCCAGGGGACATTTGGCAATGACTAGAGACATTTTTCATTGTAGTAAGTGGGAGAGAATACTGCTGGCATTTGGCAGAGAGAGGCCAGAAATGCTATTAAACATCTTACAAAGCACAGGACAACACCTCTGCAACAAAGAGTTAGCTAGTCCAAAATGTCAGTAGCGCTGAGGTTGAGAAACCCTGTCCCAAACCAATGGCGGAGCATAGAAACAATTAGGGACCAAGCTTCTGGCACATCTCAAAGGGGACAGAGCACCACCTTTGCCAGATTCTGAAACTATTTATACAAAGGTGGAAAGAGTGTCTTTAATGTATGGTAGCCAGTCTACATATACTGAATACCTTTAATTTTACCAATGAGCTTTCTTTTCCAGAATTTATTATGCTAATTAACAAGGTACCAGTTTACGAACTAAAAAAAAAATTTGAACATTCATGTGCTAATTAGTAAAGATTCAGTTGTTGATTAAGCTACAGATAGCAGAAGGCATGGGATAGATTTAGGAAGTAGAAAACATTTCAATTTAGGCAGACTGTCAGGCTCTTACAGGGAGGTCTTAGAACAAGGGCTGGCAGGGTAGGTTAGAGCAAGAAAAGGAGGCCTCCAAATGTGCTTCTGGGTCACTTTCATACAAATTCTTACCGAGGCAATGTGTGTACAATAAGGATTAAACATTAAGCTCTTTTAACTTCTCCCTTTTCGGCTTACTGAGATGGATTTGAAATGCCAGCAGAAAGCAGGCACACTTTGCCCTGCGCATTCTCCCTGACTGGAAGCTGGAAATACCTCACGTACTTTTATAGAGCTGAATGATTCATTTCCTAAATTCTTATGCTATATTTTGTTCTTTTACAGAGCTGAATGATTCATTTCCTAAATTCTTCTGCTATATTCTGTTTGGACAAATCCTGCCTGAAGCGTTTCAGGGAAATGTACATTTTCTAAATTACTTAATATTCTCCATATTCTCCTACAGAGCTTCTCTACTCAAAGGGAAAAAAATACTTTAAAAAGTTCAACAAATATTGAGTTTTACATATCCTGTAAAGAAAAAAGAGATAAATATTTACACATTTAGACATGCGAGTATTACATCATAGATATATAAAGGTTAGATATATACATTTTAGCTTTCATTACTTTTTCTAAGTTGATAAAAAGGGACCAAAGCTGCTTATTAAGTAGTTATGTAATCAAAGTTGGAAAATCAGCATAGAAGGATTGAAGTTTGGAATAGGGAAATTCACTTAAATACATGGTTTTCAAAATTAAACATATGAAAAAATGCTCATCATCCCTAATAATTAGAGAAATGCAAATCAAAATCACCCTGAGATATCATCTAACCCCAGTGAGAATGGCTCTTATCACAAAGTCTCAAAACTGCAGATGCTGGCGCAGATGTGGAGAAAAGGGAACATTTTTACACTGTTGGTTGGACTGCAAACTAATACAATCTTTTTGGAAGGCAGTGTAGAGAACCCTTAAAGAACTCAAGCTAGACCTCCCATTTGATCCTGCAATCCCATTGCTGGGCATCTACCCAGATGAAAAAAAAAAATCCTTTTATCACAAGGACACTTGTACTAGACTATTTATTGCAGCTCAATTTATAATCGCCAAAATGTGGAAACAGCCTAAATGCCCACCAAGTTGGGAATGGATTAACAAGTTGTGGTATATGTATACCATGGAATACTATTCAGCCACTAAAAAAATATGGAGACTTTACATTCTTTGTATTAACCCAGATGGATGTAGAACACATTCTTCTTAGTGAAGCATCATAAAAATGAAGAAATAAGAATCCTATGTACTCAGTTCTGATATGAGGACAATTAAGGTCCTAGTACATGATGGGAGGTGGGAGGTGGGGAGAGCTGAAAAAGGGAGGGAGGGGGAGGGGAGTCAAGGGATATGCTAAACCTTTTGGGGGTGGGACACAAATGTAAGAAGGTCCTTATCTAACAAAAGCAATCAAATCAATGTAACTTGGTTCTGTGTACCCTCAATGAATTCCCAACAATTAAAAAAAAATCACATAAGAAATATGCTGCATATAAAAGTTGAAGAATTGATTTATATTAAATCATTGGAAAAAATATCAGAACTTTCTAGCACATAAACCTGCTAGTCACTTTCTAAATAAGAGCTATAAATCATGTATGACTTAGTGAATGCGACTGAAATCATTTTGTCATCATTCCAACATATGTCAGTGAGGAAGACATCAAAAGGCCTTATACTAAACTCTTGGCTGGGCGTGGTGGCTAACGCAATAACCCTAGCACTTTGGGAGGCTGAGGTGGGTGGACCTCTTGAATTCGGGACTTTGAGACCAGCCGGAGCAAGAGTGAGACCCTGTCTCTAAAAATAACTGGGTGTTGTGATGGGCACCTGTAGTCCTAGCTACTTGGGAGGCCAAGGCAAGAGAATCAATGAAGAGTTTGAGGTTGCTGTGAGCTGTGACATGATGGCACACTACTGAGCATGCTGACTATGTGAGACTCTAGCTCAAAAAAAAAAAAAAAAAGAAAAGAAATCTTACTGTTCTCTCTCTGAATGAGAAATGGTATTATTTATTTTTTAAAACTTGAAAAGAAAATGTATTCAACAGCTAGAATACATCAAGGCTATAGAAACATTTTCAAAAGTTATCATTCATAAACACTAGTGAGCCACAATCAAATGATTAAGTGATTTAAAGAGTTTACTAATGAGAATGGATGTGCTTCATAAACCACTGAGGCTGCTCTATAGCATTCACTAATGAGAAAACAAATTCTGATCATTCGATTATAATCTCAGTGACTGAACAAGAGGGATGGTATATATAAAAAATGGGGAGAGGCTCTCTAGGGAGCACAAATACTATTTTTTAAGAATATGTATTTAACAAATAGGTCATGCTTACTCCTTAAGCCCTTCATAAATTTTGATTCATTCAATCTTCAAAATAACTTGATGATATAAAATACTATTATTTTATTTATACAAATGAAGAAATCAAGTTTAAGTAATTTGATCAAGGTCTTCATAAAAGGCTGTCACAAACCTCCAGGAAGTGTAAAGTAGATAAGATGTATCGAAAAAATGTTTAAGTCAGTAGACTATGGATAGAGTACAAAGAACACATTAGGTCTTTACTCTCTTGGGGAGCATAGTCTAGTGTAAACAAATTACATAAGAAAATAATTCTGTCATTCAGTTTACCTGTATATTTTTCAACAAGCATGGTCTTCCATCTGAAAGACCCACAATAAACATCATTAGCAGGGAACTGAAGACCTAGATACAAGGTAGATGAAGCAAGCACCTTATCACACTAAATGAATTCAGATCTCTACACCCAAATCAATTTCATTCCAGCAAGCTACAATAGCATGCAGGTGTGATTATGATAACCTTTGAGAATCCTGAGGAGCAAGACAGGCACAAAACTGGAGATGAGCACATGTCCTGATTTCCAAAAATCAGGAAAAAGTATTACTGCATGTATACCTGGCAAATGTGACTAAACAGAAGGATTTGTAAACAGAAGTTCTGTGAGCACCTGGAAAGGATAAGGTAATTGCCAGAAGTCAGCATGACTTCCTAAGTCTATGAGTTTCCCAAGAAAAAGACAAGCCAAACTAACCTCATTCCTGTCTGGATGAGCGAAACTGGTAGCAGGTCTTATGTATCCATGATTCCAATCTATGTCCTTTAGAAAAGGAAATGTTTCAAAAATGACAAGTAATGTTTTCCATGGCATGCCGTAAGCAAACAGCAAGGGTGCCTGCCCACCTGTATTCCTGATTGGAAAGCCAGGATTCCTAAACTGGGTCAGATTGCTTGAAAATTTCCTCCCACACATGTAGCCCTCCAAATAGCCAAACTTGACACTGTAGCCAATACAAGGAAGAATCAAGGTTGTGTGGGGGAGAAGAGGAAACAAAGATAATAGGCGATGTAGTCAGTACAAGGCAGGCTATAGGCTCCAAATAAATACAGCCCCAGAATTTGTTGACCAAATTTGTGAAGCAATTGAGAGGGTGGTATTTGGTAAAACTAAAGCTAGTAGAACCGACTTAAAAATAAATGTCACCTGCATAAGAATTTCATCCAAATAGGGTTTCCAAATGGGTTTCTTAAAAATCTTCAGAGATTCCCAAACCTGATTAAGAAGCCAAAATGTCTCACACATAATCAAGGATACCTGCTGATATCACTAATGGAAAGAAAGAGGTAATCAAATTAAATTTATTAGCATCTGACTGAAGAAATTATGAGTTAACAGAAGGGTGGCAAGCCACATGGTGTCAAATAAAAGAGCCAAAGAACAAGAATTTGGCTGCATTTATACAACATGGTCCAAAGTAGAGTGATACTGTCTCTGGCACTGATGACAAAATTTTTTTGTTAATATTTTGATGACTCCCCCTCTAGTCTTTTCTGTAAAACATATTGCAGAGGTATAATTTTATCTTTCTACTTAACATTGTAATAGGAGCATTTCTCTATGTTATTAAAACTACTCATATATATTGGCATCACAATATTCCTTTATATGAAGATACCATAATTTACTCAATTATTGCCTTATGCCTTAGTTGTTTTTAATTTTTCATGTTTATAAATATTCTGCAAAAATACAAAACTTTTGCTCTGCTTTGTGTTATTATCTCAGGACAGACTCTGGAAATAGAATTACAAGGCCAACGAGTATTGACATTTGTAAGCCCCTGACAAACGTTGCTAAATTGCTTTCCTCTGCTCTCTCATCAGTATGATTTGTCTTCAGAACAATTAAATCTTCAATAATATAGAAGGCAAAATTATGCCTCATTTTAATTCATATTACTTAATGAGGCAGAATTTTTTCCATATGTTTATTTGCCGTTTGATTTTTTTCTTCTGTGAATTCTGCATTCATGCCTTCTGTCTAGTTTTAGTAATTTTTGTTATGAATTTAATGTATCTCTACTTGGTAAAGAAATGATGCACTTCTTTGTCATATATATTGCCATTTATCTTTACCAGTTTTTCCTCTTAATTGCATAAGTTGTTTCTTGATGTTTTATATTTCTACATAATCAGAATATTTCCCTTTCCTTCTTCTATGAGGTTTTAATTTAAAAGACTTCCTAATCCCAGATTTTAAATATTCTTCTATTTTAGTCTAGATTGTTGTGGTTTTATTAATAAGGCCCAATAACCATAGGATATATATGTATAAAATTAATTCTGAACTCTCATTCTGGCAATAAATCATTTTATCCAATAGAATCAAAAATATCACAAACTAAAACAATAAAAGCTCCATTTATGTCATTTAGAGATGCAATTCCAATAAAACTTGGCTTTTCCTTCAATAGTTACCAATACCTATATTTATAATATTTTTATCAATTATATACTAATAACACTTTCCATGATAACTCAATAATTCAGACCAAAAATTTTAACATTGAGAACCTTGAATTAAAGAAAATAAAATGAATTTTAAGATTTTAATTTATACACATTTTTCTAACAGAGAATTATGACAGGGTGATTTTAAAAGGTTTTTCAATCAAAAAAAAGTTTTCTTAAAGATTTTTCTGGGTGAAGTGAAGTGGAAAAATTAGTTTAAGAAAAAAGAAAAGGTAATACAACCTTTTTGAAAAGAATTCAAATTAGACCTCCCATTTGATCCTGCAACCCCATTTTAGGCATCTACTCAGAAGAAAAAAAATCCTTTTATCATAAGGATATTTGCAATAGACTATTTATCACAGCTCAATTTACAATTGCCAAAAAGTGGAATCAGCCTACAAGCCCACCAATCCAGGAATGGATTAACAAGTTGTGGTATATGTACACCATGGAATACTATTCAGCCACTAAAAAATCTGGAGACTTTACATCCTTTGTATTAACCTGGATGGACATAGAACACATTCCGCTTAGTAAAGCATCACAAGAATGGAGATGCGAGAATCCAAAGTATTCCAATATGAAGGCAAAAGATGAACTAATTCAAAGGGGGATAGGGGTAGGGGAATGAGCAAGTAGGGAGAGGGGTGGCGGGTGAGGGTTGGGGGGTCACAGGCTATGGCACACCTCTTGAGGGTGTCACAATTATAAAAGGGACTTTACATAACAATTTCAATCTATGTAAACTAATTCTTTGTACCCTCAATGAATCCCAAATAATAAAAAATAAAAGGAAAGGATATAATTTCCAAATGTTTTATTTATTTATTTATTTATTTATTTATTTATTTATGTTATATACCATTTGACATATTTTCATCACACTGGTTAACATAGCCTTCCTGGCATTTTCTTAGTTATTGTGTTAAGACATTTATATTCTACATTTACTAAGTTTCACATGTACTCTTGTAAGATGCACCATAGCTGTGGTC
>CAUYPK010082951.1:0-22158 GCA_963574355.1 Loris lydekkerianus
ATATGTGAAACTTATAGAATGTAGAATGTAAATATCTCAACACAATAACTGAAATTGCCAGGAAGGCTATGTTAACCAATGTGATATAAATGTGTCAACCGGTCTGTGAAACTAGTGTATGATGCCCCATGATCATACCAAAGTACATAGCTATGATTTAATAAAAAAAAAAAAAGAAAAGAAAATCAGCTCTTTCTCTGTGTTGATTGATCACAAAATTATTCTGTGTTCAGAGGTTTACATTTTAATTAAAAGGGAGGTTTACATTTTAATTAAAAGGGAATGGCAAATGGATCTCCAGTAGTAGACATAGGCTCCTGCCTTGTCTAAAGGCCTCGTTAGCTGGATGGTACTAGAGAGAACTTGAATCCCTAGTTACCCAGAGATTCCCCTCTTTTAAGACTTACACCCCTTAATATCCATTGAAGTGCTGTCACATTCTAATAATCTGCTGGGGGCTGGGGTAGTTGTGTATCTTTTCTACACATTGGTAATCTCACTCACAGGGCAGATGGATGGGACGAGTCTCACCTGTCTCCCACTTGGTACTGAAGAGGTTATTACCTTTGGAGGTTGCCAAAACTCTGTTCAAAGACTATGCTGATTGCCAATGACGCTTACAAGCTTTCCTCCTGCTCACTCTGTGGAGCCCACACTTGCAGTGAACCCAGGTTGCTGAACCTTGGTTATGTGGGTTTTCATCATGGAGGGATCTTTTGAAATAATAGCAATGCTGGGGGTGCTGAGAGAAATAAAATGGAGGCTACTTTTCAGATAAAACTCTTCATTTAGTCAAGACTCACTGTGATGAAAAAAGAACTTTCTGGAAATTCTAAATGAAGATAAGGTTCATTTTGTAAGTTGTCAATATTAACTCTGTACTCTTTAATAAGGACAGCAACTCATGGTCAAGTGTCTGCCAATTAAAATTTTCTCTCTCTCTCTTCTTTCTTTTTCTTTCCTTGTCTAAAAAAAAAAAAGACACTATCTCATTTCTTCCCTGAATAGCAAGATGCCACCCACTGCCTTATCTCTGGACCCAAATTACAGTCCCCCAGCTTATTTGAAGTTCTTGGGCTAGGAAATAAATTATCTTTGCTTTTGCAACATTTCTGACATCAGCTGGTTAATATCCACAGAGTGGTGTGACTTCGCCTTACCTCTCCCCCTTTGTCCCTACTCCCACTCCAGCCCCCTGAACACAGATGTCCAAACACATTGGATAAAAAGCTTTCCATTCCTTGAGATCTGAACTAGGATCCTGACACCCCAGTCCAGATGCTTTTGCACAATATTGGTTTTATAACTGTCATTGTCACTATTTCAACTCACCTGTCAACATTCAGCTACTCCAGCTTCATCGTGTTGCCCTGCAGAGGACCAGAAACTACAGACAGATGCTTCTCAGCCTTTTAGAAATTGCTTGTAAAATGATGATGGAAAAAGAGAGGTCAAAGTGTGTTTTGAATTTCTAAACAAAGGAACATCTAGCTCCCGATGCACATCAAGAACAATTTGCTCCAGCCGGTGAACTGACGGCAACAAGGGTATCACTTGCTACAATCCGACTGCCGGACTGTTTCTACAATCCCTCATAGTCCCACACCCAGTTTCTCCATAGCTTCCCCTTTGCAAATAAAAATGTCAAGATTTCCCCAACCCCAAAGATAGGAGTTGCTACTTGATACCTAATGGCTGTGTTTCCAAGCCACATAGATGTAGACTTCTTCATAGACCTCAGACCTAGCTTGAAATCTAGAAAACACAGTTCTTTTTCCTGGTCCGCAAGGTTCACCCCATCCCTGAGCCCATCCAGAGATTCCTCTTATCTCCTGTAGCACTTACCATCTGTACCATCCAGGTGACACTTGGTATAAAATGTTTTAGGAACAGAGACACACCTTAAGATTATTCATCCCTGTCCCCAACTAATAGTGGCATATTCTCTGCTCACCACTTGCAGCCAAATAGTAATAACCCCACCCCGGGGATCAGGAATCAACTCCCTTCTTACATGCTTTGTTTTCATTATTCTTTTTATTATAATAACACATAAAAATTTAAAAGAGAAAAAAAAAAAAAAACAGAATAAAAATAAAGCTTCCCAGGCTCTGCGTGATGGCTCACATCTATAATCCCAGCACTTGGGAGGCCGAGGCTGGTGGATTGCCTGAGCTCACAAGTTTGAGACCAGCCTGAGCCAGAGCGAGACCCCATCTCTAAAAAATAGCCAGGCGTTGTGGTGGGTGCCTGTAGCCCCAGCTACTTGGGAGGCTGAGGCAAGAGGATGGCTTAAGCCCAAGAGTTTGAGGTTGCTGTGAGCTAAGACTCCACGGCACTCTACCAAGGGTGACCAATTAAGACTCTGTCTCTAAATAATAAATAAATAAATAAATAAAGCTTCCTCTACCCATCTCAGTAACTTTCATAACTAAGCTGCATTGCCATGTTATCTCATTATAATAATAAAAATTGTATGTATTAATATATCTTAATAATATAGGACTGCAACAAACATTTTCATGGCCAAATCTTTGTGTGTATGCAGGAACATTTAAAAAAATAAATTGTTAGAACTGAGGGATCGAATTTGTAGTCTGTCTAACAGTAGTCCATCACAACAACATGTACAAATGACAAGCAGCTGGTATTCATTGAGTACTCTGTGCACCAAGTACTCAGGTACTCCGTCAAGTACTTTATATTTACAACAATTCTAGGTGGGAGATATCATGGGGGTACCTTCATTTTAAAAATGAAGGAACTGAGGCTTAGAAACTTTCCTAAATTCTCTCAGAAAGTGTGCTAGAAAATTATAGATCAGAGTTCAAACCCAGGTCTGTTCCTAATAACCATGCTCTTTTCATCACACCCAAGAAGGAGGATTCCCTCACTGTGCTACAGGGAATACAGGACTAGTGTTTTTGCTAAAAGAACTTAAGTTCAATGGACCAAATGATGTCATATTGGGAGGAGCCACAGAAGTCCTTAAGTTTAAACTTCATCTGATATGTAACTCATCCTCTCAAAGTTCCCCACAAGGGTTATTTAATTTTTATTTAGTTACTGATAACAAACTCTTTCTCTCTCCCATCCTGGACATCTCACCTTAAATTTTTATTTCCATTTATTTTTTATTTTAGAGATGAGGTCTTGCTTTGTCACCCAAGCTGGACTTGAACTTGTGGGCTCAAGCCATCCTTCTACCTCACCTTCCCAAGTAGATGGCACTTTTGGTAGGCATCACCATGTCTGGCTTACATTTCATCTTTGGACCATTCTAACAATTAGAAAATTCATTTTATTTTTAATTAAAAACCATTTCCTTTTAGCCTCTATCTGTAAGTGCTGAGTCTAGGGCACAGGGACACATCCCTCCTTCCTGTGATGCCACAGCTCTCCCCATGTGCCGTCCATCCCCCACTCCCTCCCTTCTCAGGTCTTTCTCAAAACCCCACATTTCTTTATTCTTTCTGTCATGGATCATGGAATGTCCTCACCACTGAGGACACTTCTGACTATACTCTAGGCTGTCTCTTTTGACAAACTTGGGAACCAGGCGAAACACCCACATGACTATGCTGTGATAACAAAGCGCATGACCCAGACCCAGGCTTACTCGGGACCCAGCCTAACAACATCCACAGCAAAGCCTGTCAAGGTCCTCAGAGAAGACAGAGTTTAGAAGCCCAGTCCTGCCAAGTTAGAGAGGCTTGGGAAATACCTTGAGCTCACATAGATCTTCCCTGACAGAGCATAGGGCCAATGAGAAATGAAGAACACATCAGAAAGACTTAACAATCACATCACATGAAGCCAGAAAGCCCTGCCATAGAGATGCCTGTATTTGAGGACAGGCACAGACTGCCTGATGCCCAGTGCAGCAAATAAGCAGATGTCCAAGAGTGAACAAAGGCTGAAATCAACTCAACAAGAATTTATTGAGCATCTGCTATACCTCAGGCATGCTTCTGTTTATCCTGCCAGACAATAGCGCCAGCCACCGAGAATCTGTCAGCAGCAGAGATAGAAGATGCAACACTGTGACAAGTGGAATGAAAGACACACAGGAAAGGCTCTAAGAGAGCAGAGAAGGAGGTTATTAACTTGGCAGGAGAAAGAGGGAGTCATTCCCTCATTCATTCATTCATTCATTCATTCTATACTAATTTCCTGAATAAATAATATGTGCTACAGGGGGCTAAAACTCAGATAAATAAAAAATTTCCAGCAGAGAAGAAAAGAGAAACATTCTAGGTGGAGGGAACCACAGCCATGAGTAAATGCCTGATCAATCATGGTGTGTTGGAGGGACACTAAGATATTCCAAATTGCTGAAGTATGCAGTCATTCGACAGTGTATCCAACACAGTGATCCCGTTGTCTGCAAGGAACAGTACAATCCCAGGTATTGTTTGCATAGCATCAGGTGCTTGATAAAAGTCTTAAACTGCCCGTAGGGTATATTTGTTCATATCCACTAGAGTGCTGGACCTTTCTGTCCTCAGTCAGATATCTCCAGGGACCCTCTAAAGAGGGTGAGATGGGCATCAGGGGAGTTAGGGAATCACCTTAGTCTCCCTCAGCCTGGAGGGTCTGCAGTCAGTGGTGGTTCCTCCTGGCCCCATCGTCCACTGTGGGACAGGACAAAGGCCCATCAGATACAACGTGGCTACCTCTCCTGGGAGTAACTTCTTACCTCCCTTGGACTCTATTAAGAGACGTTTAGGTTGTTCTCTTCCTGAAAGACTTAGTTCCAATCCAAAACAGTGAAGAGTTGGAAGGAGAAACAGGCATTGTGCCCTTTAAAAAAAAATTTAATGTTCTTCCTTGTACTTCTGAAGGAGAATAAGGCCTTTGAGATGTTATCTCCATAAATGCTTACTTCCTACCTGCCTATTTCTCCCTCTCCTTGTCCTCCTATCTTCCTCCCTGCTGTTTGGGGACCACCCCTTTCTGCCTGATGCCCTCCCTGGCTGTCACTCCCTGGCCCCAGGATGGAGACTCTGGGGCCCAATTACTTCTCGAGTCTGGAATATTCTGCTGCCTCTGGTTTCAGCTGGATGTCAGTGGATGCTTCCTCTGAGTCCCTTCCATAGATGTGCTCGTATCTCATGGACAGGACAGCTGGGGAAAGGGGAGCACTTCATCTCCCAAAGAGTCATGTCTCTAGTTTGCTTCCAAAAGTTGCTTTAAGACAAACATCATGAGAACAGCAATTCTTTCCAAAGATTGCCTAGGCTAGTATACATAAGGGGTATGTTCTCTTGTTAATATACCTTTAGCCCTACTCTTTTTCAATTACTAGCACTTCTCCTCTTTCCTGACCCTGTTTTCTTTAAGGTTTTTCAAAATTACTGAAAAATTGCTCTGCCTGGGCCACCTGGCACCTGGCTCAAGTAGTTTCTTCTTCATTGTGGGTTTCTTCCATGCTAAGATGGGTGTGTGCATGTGTGTGTGTGTGTGTGTGCGTGTGTTGGGCATGGGTAAGGTGAGGTGTTCAATTTATTCTTTACATATTCTACCAGATACGTAAAGATTTCTTTGAAATTGAAAGACTACATTTTCCCATTTCCATTGTAGACAGGGAATCCAGAAGGAGGCTTGTACTCTCAAAAGGAATTTTGGAAAGCACTTAATACAATGAGACACACTTCCAGCACCTGGTGACAGGTATGATTCTTACAAATGTCATCTCCCCGGGGGGCCTCTGGATGCAGGGGTCTGTGTAGGACCCATCTCCTCCCCACCTGGCTGGGGTCTGTATCCCCTTCTAGGGAAGGGAGGCTGGAGTCAATTATGTCACAGTAGGGTCCCAGCCCTTAGATTCTACTGGGGGATACAGTTCCACCTTTTCTTCCTAATCTGCTGCAGGACTTCAGTATGTTTTCTTCTTCCTCCCAGATCATCCTGCAAATGCGAGCTCCTTTAAAGGTTTGAAACCAAGGCAGGAAGGACACACTGTTCATGACATCTTCTTGTTTCCTGATAAGCGAATCATTTGCTTCTGTTGTCACTCGAGGGAGCACCTCAAAGTGGCCCCTTCTCTGAATTAATCCTACAGATAAGTGCAAACACACAAGAACATTCATGGAAGCCACGTGCCAGAATGAAGCAGCTGGGAAAAGTCCAGAACTACCTCTTGACATCAGTGTTCTTCCTGAATCACTGCTTCTGATGTATTGGAGCTTAAGTTGTTTTTTAAGGTATGAGAATTGTACCTGGTCCAGCAAATCCATGTTGGAAGATTTGAGAGAGAAAAAAAAATCACTTTAGCATAGCAGTATGTATAAAAATTGTGTATTGTCATCAGTAAATGACAGCCTTTTATGTTATAACTTAATTTTTTATTCTTCAATAACAGTACAGGGAGCTCCTTATACCCTTTATACAGATTTAGCCATTGCTGACGTTTTCCACTTTTCTCCATGTGTTAGACATGCATGGCTCCTTCTCTCTCTCCACACACATTTCTGTTTCTATTTCTAGCTCTACCTATGACTTTTTCCCCTTCGGTCATTTCAGAGTAAGTTTGGAGACACGATGCCACTTTACTAAGTAATTCACAGTGGGTATTTCACAAGAAAAAGGAAATTCTCTTACATAACCACACTGAGATTTCCAAAACCAGGAAATTAAACATTTATACAATGTTGTTGTCTAAACGACATTCTATATCCATTTTTCATCAATTGCCTCCTAACAGTTTTCCTAATCATTTGGTTTTTCCCAGTCCAGGCTCCAATCCTGCCTTGCCTTAGCTGTCATGTTTCATTAGTCCTCTCTATCCTGGAAGAGTCTCTCAATCTTTCTTTCTGTCTTTGGCTTTGATATTTGTAAAGACCACAAGTCAGTTATTTTGCAAAGATGTCCTCGAGGTTGGGTTTCTTTCTGATTAGAGTCAAGTTATGCATTTTTGGAAGGAAAACTAAAGAAGTAATGCAGTGTCCTTTTCCGTAGATCCTATCAGGAGGCACATGATGTTAGTTTGTCCATTTTTAGTGATTTTATCTTTGATTATTTAGTTAAGAGGAGGTGTTCTTGTTTGTTTTTTCTGTTGTTGTTGAACAGGTAAAATAGAGGGGCTCTATTTTAATCTGATTCTCTTTTTGATGTCAATAATATCATTACCTTTCCTGTGACCTTTATGGCTCAACGAGCCTGAATTTGAATTTTTCACCCAGAGCTGCCAAAATGGAAACAGAAACTGGTCCTTCTGTGTGAGCCAGTGTGCGGTAGAACGTGGACTTCCAGTAAAGGCCCACTCCCAGGAAAATAGCATTCTAATATTTAAAAAAGTTCACTCTGGAGGTGCCTGTGGCTCAATGAGTAGGGTGCCAGCCATATACTGAGGGTGGCAGGTTCGAACCCGGCCCCGGTCAAACTGCAACAACAACAAAAATAGCCGGGCGTTGTGGCAGGCACCTGTAGTCCCAGCTACTCGGGAGCCTAAGGCAAGAGAATTGACTAAGCCCAAGAGCTAGAGGTTGCTGTGAGCTTTGAAGCCACAGCACTCTATCGAGGATGACAAAGTGAGACTCTGTCTCTAACAACAACAACAACAAAAGTTCATGCTCTGAGTTTATTTTTGACTGAATTTATTCCTGAAAATTTTATTCCATTTCCTCTTGGCTGCTAACACTGAGGACTTGGGATTGAGCTCAAGGAATGTATAAGGCACAGAATAAGTTGAGATCAAACTTGGGGCTTCCATATCTTTTTTCAGGCGACCATGATCCAATTAAAAACTCAATTTTTATCATTTCAGAGCCCCTAACTCAAGGACTAAAGGACACATCTGGTCTGTTCTGAGTTTTCATTCTCTCAGCAAACATGGTGCTAGGCTTTGGGATCTGTGCATCAAACATGGAAGAATTCTTTATGGTTGCAGTTCTCGAACAACAAGCAAAGAAAAACCATAAACTTGCAGCTTTAATTTGGTGGTGCTATGTATTGTTGAGTGGGTGGAAGGAAGACTTAACCCTTAATTTAGGAGTGAAGTGTGTCTGAGAGACGATTCCTAACTGTTTTACAAGAAAGCAAGCTTCATAACTTATACCAAAGTTTTTCAGAAAAGGCAGCCCCCTGCATTCATTTGATTTTTCTATAGAAAACCTGATCTTGCACATCTGCCTCCACATTTGCTTTTACCAAGTACAGACTTATGCAAGCACACTTTTCATTCCTTTCACCACTAATGAGCAAGATTATAACCTCATATAGCTCTCCCTGTATTACACCAATAGCAAAACGCTGCCAAATATAGCCATGTCTAACTATTATGAATATTTGCAAGCTTGGAGACCATAGCTGCAATAGCTAGCACTATAATTAGCTACTTAATCAGACTGTCTTGGGAACATACACCCTGAGTGCTATTCTTGCACTAAACATCCAGTAGATGACTAATTGCTGATTTAAAAATTTGGAACCATGACTGTAGAATGTCTATAGCTGTGTAAAATACTTCCTAATTATTTATTAAGAATAAAATTGGCATTTATTGTGTCTCTCCAACATACTAAAGGTTAATGTTGAGGGTTTGATGCACACCATGTTCACAAATTTACCAACTGTGCCCATGAATTTTAAATCTTAGTAATTCAGCTTATTAAACTTCAGTCACATCTTCTCTCTTAAAAGGCACTATTTTACAAGTCGAATATAAATGTATTCATTGATTCGTAATTATTTATGTGACCTCCAAAGCAAGGTGAGTCTCACAGGTAGTCTGATTATTTTGTTGAGTTGCTGACATGATTTTCTATTTGCCCTTTCTCACTTACTACAATTTTTGAGTGTGAATATGTGATTTTTCCAGAGAATGCAAGCCAGCTTCCTTGTTATTCCAAAAGGCAGCTTGAGCTGTATAGTTGTGTCTGCTACCCAAGCCCAGCTCTGATGCTCTAGTCTAGCCAAAGGAAAAGAATCTCCCATAACCCCTGAGTCACTTTTGTACTGGTGCCTGGGAAGATGATAACTCTCCTTCCAAAAACCTGCTCCATATTGGTTCTTGGAGGGGCTTATAGGAGGCTAACTTATCAAGGATTGCCACTACTTCTTGGCAGGCTCTACATGCCAGCCTGGCTAAATTCCAGACCAGGCTATTGTCTTCACATGTCCATTTCCCTACAATTTTAATTTAATAAAATAAGATATATTCCTCCTATTGAGAAAGGAATTTGCCTCTAGCAGCAGCTATATTAGTGCAGATCATTTTATTAGGAAAATCTATAGAGGTATTTGTTTATTCTGCAAACACTTATGAAGTGCCTACTGCATACTAGCAACTGTGAGGACATGAAGTTGAGCAAGCGCTAATCTTTCTCCAGTCAGCTTCACCTCTGCAGATTGCATCCTCACCTCAGCAGAAAACTATGGTGTTTTGTGGGATAAGAATGAGGTTTTTAATGAGCAAACTCCGCATGGAAGGAAATTTTACAGTCCCTAGAATGCCTATTTCAGTTATTTGTACTCCTCACAGCCAAAACATTTTCACTTATTCTAACTCAGGGTTTCTCAGCCACAGCACTATCAGCATTTTGGGCTGGAAAATTCAATGTTGTAGGGGGACCATCCAGTGCATTTGTATGATATTTAGCACCCTCCAGAGCCTCCGTCACGCAACGCCAGTAGTGCTATCAAAATTGAAAGGTCAAGTAATCAGCCCAGGGAGAGGATTACAAAAATCATAGAGGAGCTGAGATTTGTTCATGGAGCCCAGTTACAACTGGGCTCTTTCTTTTTGGTTCATTCCTCAATCTTGGGGAATCAAGATATGATCTGTCTGGCTGCTTCCTGCTGAAATACAGTGTAGTTGGGGTCTGAGGAAGAACGAAAATGTTGAACCTATAACTGAAACTTTTTAGTGCATGTTATTGAATTGACACCCTCTCCCCACCAGGGTAGCAAAGTGTATAAAAAGAAGTACCCATCACCCTCTGGCATCCATCCTGGAAAATATTGGCCCTTTGTCCCCCACAGGAATTTTCTATCCAAAATTCCCCTAGTCATTCATGAAAACAATTTTATGGAGGATTTCCAACAACCAAGTGTCTGCCATTGTCTAGCTGTTTAGACAATGGTAGACCCAAGGAATTTTTTTCCATTGACCCCACAAGGGAAAATATACTCAGAGGGCATATTTGCTCCTGTTTACTTGTCCTTCTAGGAGCTGATGTGTTATCAGTTTCCCTAGACCTTTGGGAAACATCCTTTGCTCATGTGCTATTGTACTAATAGGCCTCTCGTGGCTGTCCAGTTGGTGGGAGGGGATTAAGCCCAATTGATTGCATAATTACTGGATTGCTCAATTGTTGAGCCCTCTAGTCTACTATATACAGTTCTCTAATGTCCCCAGAAGTGCATGATGGCTACATCCCTGGGCAGTAAAACAGCTTTGAGTAACTCAAGAATTTCTGGTCCACATTTAGTTTTCTTATTTTCAGAGATAAGATGCCATTGTTTCTTCCAAATAGCTTTTATGAGCATGTATCACCATAAAGGCATAGTTAGAATCAGTCTAGTACGTGCAGTTAATTTATTCTTCTAGGCAGATGTCCTGGGAAGTAGGGCTTGTTGCTGAATTACTTATTGACCGGTAACCACAGCACTCCCAGCTTTACATTGTTGTTGTTCCATAAGACTGCTTCTGTCCATAAAGAGCTCCTCATCTGGGTCTAACAGGGGCTACTCAGTCAACTCCAGGAGACTAGAATACGCTTAGTCAGTAATCAGAATATAATCATAGAATGGGGAACAAAAGTCTGTCAGCAGCAAAGTGGCTGGATTTAACATGAACACTGCATTCAGAGTTTCATTAGGATTAACTAACAGAGTAGCCTGGTGCTTTATTTACCCATCTGGCCACTGGCCCTTAACCAAAAGCCTCCCTTTTGTTCTAGTAGGGATACTACACATAATTTGTGGTGTGAACAGTCACCAGTTGCCCAAGGGTATACTTGTCAGCTCCCTATAAATTATCACGGGGAGTAGCCACCACTCTAAGACTCATTCAGTGCGAGTGTCCTTGTACGCAAGTTCCTAAACTCTGAATTTTCATAGTTAAACAGTAATGCCCAAAGCTGAAAATCCCCAAAAATCTTTGCATTTCTGCTTTAAAAAAGAACCACAGTTCTTTAAGATGAGAGTCTATCATCTTCCTCACTTGCTGGAAAATTAATAAACTTCTCTTTCCTTTTCCTTAACTATTTGTCTTCATTCTTCATTCAGCCTCAGAAACAAAAAACAAACTTTCAGTAACATTTTTACAGACAATAAGTTCAATGGAGGAAAACTGCATCTGCATCTAGGATTAAGAAACCAACCCCATTAATCTTCATAAACTTTTGACCATGAGTTTCTGGTTTTGTACTATCATTTACTTAAAATTTTATTTATTCTAATATTAACACTTATTTTTCGTTTAGAAATGCCTACGTTTTGCTTAAGCAAGAACCTTAAAATTAAACACACAGGTGTTCCTTTGCTGTTTTCATTATACTTAAAATATTAATCTAACTTCTTCAAAATCACACAAACACAGATCATTTCATTTTGGCTCCGTTTATACTTTTGTAACTTTTGTGTCAAACTCTGACACCTTCATGTATGAAAAGAACCAGTAAATGTAGGCAAAAATGCATGCTGACAACTTAACATTTATATTTTTATTTAACTACAATTATTTAAAAAACAACTTAATTAGCCAAGATTACTAAATTCACAAGAACTTGAACAGCCTTTGGGATTGTTTACTTAATTTAGAAGAGCTTCTTTTATTTATAACCCAATATTGGTACTATGTAGACATAACATATAATACATACATATATAAACAAAACACATCTACACACATATACACATAACATTAAGTTTCAATAGCATTTATTTCAGAACTCTAACCAGGAGATCTTTGAAGGGCCACATAAACCTGTATACAATATGCTTCTATACCTCTCTTTCCCTTTCCAATAAAAGGCATTCCTGCATTTTAGCCCGGTTGCCTCCATGGACAGAAATGTCTTTCAGTTTTTGAGATCTTAGGACAGATACATCTTCTAATCTGCCAGACCTTAGGATGAAGGAGTTTTTTAACCTCTTAAACCTTAGAGCCTGTGGTAAGAATAACCAAAGGGGGACTCTTTCAACCTCCCAGACATACAACTATGCTTATAATGCCATTAACAGAAAATTTGGAGTAGGCAGAAAAAATACTAAAGGTATCTTAATAGACTCCATTTACATGCAACACATCAATATAAGTAGACACTCAATATAAAGAGAATTGAAGATGTTCTACGCAAACTGCAGTTCAACTATTAAGCCCAGGGAGTGCCAAATCAAACCACTTAGGTCAATTCCACTCTCACAGATGGTTGAGGACTGATCCAACCCAAAACAAATGGGAATCCCCTCAAAATTTCCCAGATTGACAGGGGCATCCCCTGCTGTATAGTACCTTCAAACAGTCCTCAATTATCTGGAAACAAATGTCAAAATCCAGAGGTCTTTTCTTCTGAGGCAATTGGGGGCAATCATGAATGAAGTGGTGACAACAGAGCTGGTGGCAGAGTCCAAAACTAGTCTCTAGCAAATATGGCCAGGCAGCTCCTAAGGGAGGTTTTTGGGGTCTCCCCATTCTACAACCACTGAATTATGAACCACGTTATTCCAGATGAACTTCCATAATTGTTATGGAAACCACAAGGGGGCTTTAGCCTAGGTGTAGTGCTCATTGCACAAAGATCCAATCATAGAGACAACAAAAATTACCAAAAAGGAAAGGAATTTTTTAACACTAAACACCATCTTCTCAGGAGAATAGGAGAAGCTTCCGCAACTAATCAGAGACTAGGGGCTTTTTAAGAAGGGCCCACGTACCTTGGAGCAGGTCAAGGGGAATGGTGAATCTTAATGTCAGAAAGTCTTCCCTGGGCCCTTCAGAATCTCAACTCCTTTGTCTTGCAGAAAATCTATCATTTCTGGGAAACAATTCAAAATGTCAAGTAGTTAAAGGAGATAATTATAGAAATCACATAAGGGTTTTGTGGGGCCTAACACAGCCACACACAAACCCTTTCCCTCCTCCTCCTCCTCTTCTCCTCCTAAGACAAAGACAGACAGGATCTGGCTATCACCACCCCCTGAGAAGTTTGGGCCAAAAGACCCTAACTTTCCACCCAAGCCCACCCCATATGGCCCCATATAAAAGGAGTCTGTAACTGCCTCTAGGTGCAGATGCCACCTTTGCACTGCCCAGGTGGGTCACCCTCCCCTTTCAATAAACCTGGCCTGAACATCTCCCTGGGGCCTTGTCCTGTGTGCCACTGTTCACTCCTTTCAGGAATCACTGAAATTTGTTCATGGAACTGGTTACAGTAGCATCAGGGAGTCAGCGACAATCAAAAATATCTCTGCATGCTACCAAAAGCTCTCTAGGGGGCAAAACTATTGATCTAACTTGAGTTTGTTCTTTTACATTCCCGTATGAAGTTTCTATTGCTATTTACTATGAACATTGAGAATAATTGGCCATGGTTTTCTTTTTATAATATGAAGGGAGACTATTTTTACTTTTCTAAATGGATATAAAAATTTTAACTTTCTCTGACCGGACTTCACTATTTTTAAATGAATGGCAATATAACTTTGGGTAGGTTATTTTGACTTCTTTTTGATGAACTTTATAGTTTCTTTTCCACTTTTTTGTTATTTTCATAGGCAAGATTATCAAAGATTGAGTTCTAGCTAGCTATCATTTTGAGGTCAGTGATTATTAAACATTTCTCCATCACCATCTGATGAACGATTCAGTAAGAGCTAAGTGGCCTCTTCCCCTAAAGCTTTGCAAATGCACATATGTATAGATGTCACATATATTAAGAGATTCAATGGTACCACCTCTTTTGCCCTTTTGTGAACCCCATATTAAAATTGCTTAAAGCCAATGACAGTTCCTTGAGTTATAGTTTTGTGAGGTTATGAAATAAAGCCATCCTAAATTCAGCTGGGGAAGTTTGACTTCAGAAGGTTTCTGGGGACTTCTTTTCTAGGTAACACCCCAGACACTGGGGTGCCCACGGGGGTGTTTACCTAGAAAAGCCTTTTCACAAGCAACCTATTCTCTAATCTCTCTTGCCATCATGTTTCGGTTGTGTTTTTTCCAACCCATTGCTTTTTGTTTTCTTTTTTTAAATTTTTATATATATATATTTTATTAAATCATAGCTGTGTACATTGATATGATCATGGGGCATCATACACTAGCTTCATAGACCATTTGACACATTTTCATCACATTGTTGATCTTTGCTTTAATTACTGATTTTGACAGCAGTAGAGTCACATGACTTAGAGGTGGAAGATGTCCCACCCTCCCCTCCTGCCCACACAGCCCTCTATCCAGAGCCTCAACTCATTCCCTCCTGAAAAGAGATGAAGACTGAAATCACATGTTCAAAAGAATTGGATTCCTTGAGAGAGATGAAGGAAAATATGGTCAAGCAAATGTTAGCAAACCAAACTGGGTCCACTCACTGGGCTCAATAAAGCCAGTCACTGACATGGAGAGTTGCAGTGGCAGAGAGAGGCTTCATTTGCAGGGTGCCAAGCAGTAGCCCAGGCAGCTGATGCTGAAAATCTGAACTCCCTGACGGCTTCCCCGCAGGATATTTTAAGTCAAGGGTATACATTTCAGGCAGGCCTAAACCCAAAAGGCAGGATATCCTGAAGTGGGGGTGGGGAAAAGCAGGTGGATTCAGAGATTCTTGGATTAGCAGAAAGGAATGTTAAAATGAGTGTGACAGGGCCCTCAGGGGGAAATTTAGAACAAAGAATGGCAGAGAGAATTCAATTCCTCAATTCACCCCATCTGTATTCAGGTTTAGGTTTCTGAAAAACCACTGGTAGGCCTCTAACTAGGCCTCTACTGGGGGTCACTGCTCATTCTCACAAATAACTTCCAAATATATCTATACAGACATTTCTCCAAAAGGGGTCCCTATTTTTCCAACTCCCCACTCAACTTCTGTTCGGAAGTTGCCCTTTCTGCTATGCCCTTAAACCCAGAGGTCCTACCCTGACTGATAGTAAAAGTCAATGATACGCCCTCTGGGAAAGCAATTTAAAGCCATCAGTTATTATTCAGCAGACTTTGGTGAGTCAACCTATCCCCACCTTAACCGCAATTATCAGAGTATTTTTTCCAAACAGATAGAGCATTATTCCCAAAGGAATCCTCACACAGTTAAGACCTAAGAAGCTAATGGTTTTTCCATATCATTATATCAATAAGAGGTAGCCTATGTGGTTACTTTCTCTGTCTTTGCTACTCAAAGTATGCTCCCTGAGTCAGCAGCAATAGCATGACCTGGGAGCTTGTTTGAAATGCAAAACCTCTGGCTCCACCCCAGATCTACTAAATCAGAACCCGTGTTTTTTGACAATATTCCCAGATGATTTGAGCACACACTCAAGTGCCCTCCTTCACCATCCTCCCTTACCACTCTGCTGGTGTTGCCTTGGAGGTCTGGAGAGCACCCTGAGCTCCAGCCTGCAGAGTGGTTCAGGTGAAGGGCTAGGTCAGTGGTCCTCCCATTAGCTAACAGTGCCCTTCGCCCACCCGCTACCCCACACCCATTACTGTCCTTGGGATCTTAAAGCTGTTGTTCAAGCTCTTTGATTTCTTTGATTATCTTTTGTTCCTCTTTCATATATTTCACACTTAGTGAAGGCAGGGGAAGGATCAGAATATTCTACAATAATAACCACCCCCTTGTGAGTATTCTGATATGTGGCAAGCATTGTGCTAAACTCTTTAATAGGTATCATTTCATTGAACCTCTTATACCAGCCCTGAAGGTAGTTTTATCCCCATTTACCGATGAGGAAATGTAGGCTCAGGGAGATTAAAGAATTTGTCCAAGTTCTTGTAGTTGGTCAGGAGGAAGAGGCAAGACCACACCTTGGTCTGCCGTTTGCCCATTACCATGCTGCCTTTCTTTTGTCATCATGGTGCTCGGGATCCACACAGTTTACATCTATATTTGTGTCTATATCTATGTATCAAAGAGGGTATTTTTTCCCCTCAACACCTTTTCCCTGTCCTCAAGCAGCCCACATCTGGAGACTACTACTGACCAGTAAAGTATGACAGGTGCTCCAGTAAACACCACAGGAGACCATCTAACACAGCCCTGGGCATGACCTTAAGTTTACTGTGAGGTGTGATGCTCTAGCTGACCACCAGGGAAGGAAGGGGAGAAGAATTTTTGAGCAGAGGAAACACAGTGTAAAAAGCAGAGATGAGAGACTAGTATGTTCAAAAAACAGAGAACAATACAGCAGGGCTGGAGCAGAAGTGGGAGGCAGCAGTGTGGGCAATGGGACGAGAGATGGCCCTGAGGTAAGCAGGAACCTTAGAAGCCACAGTTTGCTCCCACTCCTGAGGACCAGGAATATCACTGAAGTTTTCAATGTGTTTTACAAAGATCACACTCCCATGAAGAATGGATCAACAGGAGGGCCTGAAAAGAATGATAGAGAAGAATTAGAAGGCAGTTGAGGTAATATGGACAAGAAATGATGGTGGCCTGAACCGGGGTAATAGCAGGAAGGACAGAGCAGCAGAGGCCAGTGAGAATTTAATTCAACAGAGCTGTTTAGGGTTTGACCCATGATATGTGATAGGGAGCAATGGGGACATCAGAGTAGTGTTCTCCATTTTTGGCTTAGGCAAGAGCATGGATATCAATACCAAATACTTGAGTATGTTATCAAAAACATTTTTTTTTTGGGGGGGGGTTCTTCCTGTTTTTGAGCACTAAAGCATCAGGTGCTGTTCAGAGCATTATGAAAATCATTTTTCTTTAATTACCACAAGAACTCTGAAGTAGGAATTATTTTTCTATTTTACATGTGAAGAAAGAGCCACAGAGAAAAATAAGCAAAAATCCAGGGTCACTCAGCTGATGAGCAGAAAGTCGAGCCCCTATTTGTCTGGTGGCAAGGCCCAGGCTCCCAGTGACTGCCAGAAGTCCATTGTTTGTGACCTTCTAAGAAAATTCATTCTAGCTTTGTGTCATATAGAAGATACATTACCCAACTCTCAATATTTCCTTCCTTTAAAATCTTGTTGGACATGTTGGGTTTATTTTCATCCTTCCCATCTGGGCCATCCACTTTCCGGTCAATTTCTGCAGTCCAGGGTTTTTTGATCTTCAGCTGTGTCTTAGCTGTGTTTTAATCTTTGCTTGCATCAGGTAACAGTGGCAGTCCTTGACATCTTGGATCAACAAAGCAGAGGACTCCAGCCTGTTCTCCTTCCATCTCCTTGGTGGGAATTTGTGTTCGAGAGGCTCTTGAGAATGCAAATAGTGATATCCAGAATTTGCACGGAGAGTTGTCTGTCCTAGGATAATCTGGTTCACTGCTTTTTTTTTTTTTTTCTACCAATTATATCCAAATTAAGATATGAATCCTACTCTACTAATATACTTATGACTCAATTTGCTTTTGTCATGATTATAAAAAGGGTCCTACGTCATTTATTATCAGGTGAACATAAGTACTTATATAATGACTATTATGGGATATACGCAGTGATAATTATTGTCACAGTGTGATATCATAAAGAACGATAATTTGACACAGAAAATGTTGAAGGTTCTAGTAATTTCAACTAAATTAAGCTTCTAGCTGAAAACAGCTATTTGGATGAGGGACTATTAAATATAGACTGAAGAAGCAATGAGAAATGACACACTATCAGTGTGAAAAAAGATCGGTCCCAGGAAAAACAAAGCTGGAAGGCTACTATAAAAATTTGCTTAATTATAATTGAAGTTGTGGCTACTGGAAACACCCCTATCCCCAAAAGCTAATAAGTGATTTTTATTATCTTTTTTGACAGTACACATAAACACGGGAATAATTTTTTGAAAATCCCATGTATTTTAAATCTGAAAAACTATGATCTATGTTAGGGTTCCAATACTGAGAAGAAGTTAGAATAATAGAGGAAAGCATTTGTTTTTCCTCTTTACATAGAGATATTAAGAACATTTATCCTTATTTCTTCAGTTACAATTGTGGGCCAAAAAGGAAAAATAAACTATGAAAATGAAATATTAGGATTCTAAGTATGTGTAAAGAATTTATGCATCTAATGAAGCTATGATAGAAAAGATTCATAAGGATTGCACATGAGTGAGTTATAATTTTATTCAATTTATTAAAAACTAAGAAATGTTAGATAGCTGCACATTTTCTTTGATCCACCATAAATTCATTTTAATTGCCATGTATCCTCCATTATCCTGTATCAAAGGATGCTATAGAAATAGTTGTATTAAACTCAGTTTTAGTGATCATGGGATATTGTGAGGACAATGAACACTGCACTCATCAGCATCTCTTTGATAGGTGCTTACTCCCTGGCAAAATTTAGCTCATATTTAACTGCTAGCCAAAATTCTCCTCCTGAGCAAATGGGATATGTTAAGAATATAGAGAAGATAAATGTCTAGCTGATCAAATTTCTCTTTTAGTTTTAGCTGCCATTAAAGTTAATGCAGATTTTTGCACCCCAACTGTGGTCATTGTGTGTGACATAATTCCTACAGACCCTTGGGTTTTCCTCAAAATGCATATGAGTCTCAAAAGAGTTTTAATTCCTTATGTATACAGCCTTTGTACAATTGTAAGAGGGCCAGGAGCAAGGGTTCACACCTATAATCCCAGCAATTTGGGAGGCAAGGTGGGAGGATCACTTGAGGCTAGGAATTCAAGACCTAGTCAACACAGCAAGATCCCCTTCTCTACAAACACAATCAGCCAGGTATGCTAGCAGGAGGCTGACACAGGAGGGTCGCTTGAGCCCAGGAGTTTGAGGCTGCAATGAGCTATGGTTGCTCCATTGTACTCTAGCCTGAGTGACAGAGTGAGATTCTATCTCAAAATAATAATAATTAATAAAATTTTAAAAAATTACTAAGGACCAAAACAAGTACACAAAACTTAATGCGAACAGAATGATCCAACTAGTCCCATTCATTTTCCTAGCTTCAGGAAACATGACAGATGAAGCCACATTGTCAAAACTGATCACTATTCAAGATGTCCTCTTGAATCTGCACCTAACCTTTACCGTGTATGGAGTGATGACACATTTTTCATACCTTTTGTTCATTTAAATCGCTGTGAAAACTTCACTCATACAATGTGTTGTCATAACTTTTGTCCTTCGTTTGGTGCAAACATTCCATTTAGATTTAGGTCCATCTCTATACTTCTTTCATTAGTTTATACAACCACCTGACTGTGAACATAAACACAATCCCCAGGGACGAAAATTTCATTGCCGTTATCAGGTGGTCCTACAGATGACTCATGATGTTCTTATATCATTTGTTTTAATTGCCATGAAAATCAACATGGAAAGGAATTAAATATAGAAAATTAACATTGCCTGAGAAGTTATCTATATATTCCAGTTTGGGAACCACTGAATAGGGGTTAGTGACATCAGTTTTTTGCTTTGATCCTATCTTTCCATTCCACTGTTATTTTCCACTCAACCTTATTTTTAGAAAATCCATATTTTGGTTTGTGATACTGTGTGCTCTATAGTAAACTACCGTAATACTCCTTCTGAAACAGAATAGTATAAAAACGCATATCTCATGCTCCCAAAGAAATAACCTCTGGGAAATCGAGTTTAACAACAATCTACCACATTCTTATGCTGAAATTTCTGCTTTTTTATCTGAAACTCTCCCCTCCCACAAGCTTTTGATATGTACAATTGTAAGAGGACCAGGAGCAAGGGTTCACATCTATAATCCCAGCAATTTGGGAGGCAAGGTGGGAGGATCACTTGAGGCTAGGAATTCAAGACCTAGTCAACACAGCAAGATTCCCTTCAGTCAACACAGCAAGATTCCCTTCAGTCTCAATAGAAAGAGATAATCAAATAATTGATTAGAGATAGAAAGCTAATCAAATAATTTTTAAAGATACCCTCTGTTAAAAATGCCATTTAACATCTTGGGTCATGTATGGTCCTGACTAGTTTAGATAAAATAACTTAGCTTAATTCCAGATGAGCTTTAAACACAGAAAATAATTATTTTAAGAGACAGCACACAGTCTTAATATGGGTTTCAAGAAAGAAGGTTGTCAAATTATCTGACAAAATTGTCCAAGTCTTTAAACGACACCCCTGTCCTCAGTGACTTTCTGAGAATATCTTGCTCATTCTACTACCTACACACAGCCACAAAAGCCAGCCACACCTCCAGGCCTAGCAAGGGGATATATTACCCCACTGTAATAGCTTGATATTATAATCTGAAAGCAATTCCTGGGAAGAGAATATGAGTTTTGTGTTGCATGGGGTAACTACAAATGGATTTCTTTAAGCAAAGTTTTTTTATTGGACTAAAATCTACCCTACACTGGTGTGTAAGTTCTGATCTATAGCAGATAATTCTAGGGGCTCAAAAGGGGCTAAATCATTAATTCCGAACTACAGCATATCTCATTACATATAAATGTAACAAAAGAGACAAATGGCTTACAACAGTTCTCTATGTAAGAATCCATCTGTAACACTCTTGTCTGTGTACCTCTGTCTGTCTATTCCCTTACCAGACTTGGAGACGTGGGTTCAGGCTTATTCATTTGTATTAATATATCCCCAGAACCTGAGATGGTATCAGGCACACAGAGAGTGGCAACATTTATTTTTATTTTTATTTTTATTTATTCATTTATTTTTTGAGAAAGAGTCTCGCTCTTGTCGCCCTCAGTAGATTGCCACGTCACAGCTCACATCAACCTCCAACTCTTGGGCTGAAGCAATTCACCTGCCTCAACCTCCCTAGTAGCTGGGACTACAGTCACCACCACAATGTCCAGCTATTTTTGGTTGCAGTTGCCACTGCTATTTCAGCTTGCTTGGGCCTGGCTCGAACCCACCACCCTCCGTATATGGGGCCAGAGCCCTACCCACTGAGCCACAGTCACCACTCATAACATTTATTATAATTAAATTCTGGTAACTATGGAAAAATATAAGCATGGTAGAAACCGGCTGTACCAAACCCTTCTTCCTTTCCTCCTGGGTCTATAACTAGTCCGCATTTCCTAGACTCCCTTGCAGTTAAGCATAACCATATGACTAAATCTGACCAACAGGTCATGAGAAAAGAGGAATGTGCCATTTCTAGGTGTGGCCCATAAAAACTTATCTTACGACCAGCCTGTTTTCTCCCATATACCTTCAGATTTTGGCACCCAGAGTGACTCTGGAAGCTGGTGTGGAAGGTGGCAGAGCCTATGTCAGCTTGGATCCCTGAGTGGCTGTGTGGATGGAGCACAACCTCCTTTGCCAGCCCCCTTTATAAATTAGACTTAATATGAGTAAAATATAAACTTCTATTTCATTAAACTACTGTGATTTAGAGTTTTCCTGCTCCAACAACCAGTATTCCCCTAATACAATGCATTAAATAACTGATATTGTATTGGCATTATTAAAGACAAGGTATCTTAATGCTAAGTTCACTGAGCTTGAGTTCACTGACTCAGTGACTTTGGATGTATATTTAACATCATGATCCCCAATCAGGGTTGTTGAGACAAGTAAATGAGATCACATACAGCTATGTCCTAGCATAGTGGCTGGATCATTAAATCACACCATTAATGTGACAGCTATGGCTATACGAAGCACAATCTTCTATTACTCGTTCTTGGACTCTTCCAATCTCAAGTCTCATTCTTTTTTTCTGATCAAAAAAAGACATTTCTGGGTGGCGCTTGTAGCTCTAAGAAGTAGGGCACCGGCCCCATATGCTGGAGGTGGCGGGTTCAAACCCAGCCCTGGCCAAAAACTGCAAAAAAAAAAAAAAAAAAAAAAGACATCAATTATAAGGATCCCTGAAAGTGATGAAGTGGCTTCACAAGGCACAGAGTCTCTTCTCCATGAGATTATGAAGGAGAACTTTCCAGATATGCCAAGAGATTCTGAAATTCAGATAGCAGACAGTTTCAGAACTCCAGCATGACTCAACCCGAATAAGACACCCCCCAGACACATCATAATCAATTTCACTAAAGTTAATATGAAGGAGAAAATTCTGAAAGCTGCCAGAC
>CAUYPK010082952.1:0-37333 GCA_963574355.1 Loris lydekkerianus
TCTCTGTCCTTCTGATCCTGAGAGTCTGAAGCAGCCTCCTGACTGGTCTCTCTGTCCTTCTGATCCTGAGAGTCTGAAGCAGCCTCCTGACTGGTCTCTCTGTCCTTCTGATCCTGAGAGTCTAAAGCAGCCTCCTGACTGGTCTCTCTGTCCTTCTGATCCTGAGAGTCTGAAGTAGCCTCCTGACTGGTCTCTGTATCCTTCTGATCCTGAGAGTCTGAAGTAGCCTCCTGACTAGTCTCCCCGTCCTTCTGATCCTGAGAGGCTAATGCAGCCTCCTGACTGGTCTCCCCGTCCTTCTGATCCTGAGAGGCTGAAGCAGCCTCCTGACTGGTCTCCCCGTCCTTCTGATCCTGAGAGGCTAACACAGCCTCCTGACTGGTCTTGCTATCCTTCTGATCCAATCCCCTTAAACCTATTCTAAATGCAGTACCCAGACTGAAGACGCTCCCCCTCGGTTCCAAGTCCTGCTTTATGGACAACTATTTCAAGTGTCTCCTTTTATAAATGTATTAATTTAAATATGAATGTGATGCACATCCTTGTGAATGTCACAGAAGTATGGAAAATGGAGAAGCTGTGTTTCCCTCCCACTGCCATTACCTGGAGGTCACTGCTCTGTGCTTCTAAGTCATTTTTCTGTGATGAATGGCTCATCTCTATAGATTTTGTTTGCAAAATTAGGATCATTTTCATTGTGCTGCAGCTTGCTGGCTTTTTTCTACTTTGCATTTTATCCTTGATACTCTTTCATTGCAGAACGTCCAGAATGCTTTGAAAGTCACATTTAGTAAGGAATCATACAGGCGGGTTTGTTGGAGAGAAACATGACCTTAATTATTTTAATGATTATTACTCCAGAGGCTCATTACATGAGGTTTCCAGGATTTCTGATGTCCAGCCCTGCTGAGACGAGCCCAAGGTGTTGGTTACTTCCGTTGTATTGAGAAATAAACCTGAAATTTCATGGCACCTCACAAAAAACACTATACCCAGAAAAAAATATTTCAGTGAACTTCCACCCTGTGAAGAAGGTACTTTACAAGTAGGACAATTAAGCATTGAATGATTTTCCGAGCTTCCCATCGCTGGAGAATTCTACAATTCAAATTGTAGTATTCCAAAATTCAAATCTCAGTTTTCTGACTCTTCTGTGTGTTAGTGGAGATGGTTTTAAGAGGGGCTGATGTTTTAATTTAGTTATATAAGTTCATCTTTTGTAGCCTCCCTCGCCCCTTTTTTTAACTTTTCAGTTTGTGCTGTCAGTGCCAAAAGTTTTCTGCGTTTTTAAGAGGCATCAGATTTTGGTTCCATTTCTCTCTCTAAAAACCTTCCTCATTATTTAGCATATTACAATAGCAGCATGGAGTCCTAGGCTGCGTATCAAAGGTAATTAGCTCTCAGGCGTTTTCAGGATTCATAAACTGCTTAAACTCTGTGCTTGCTCTCTGTAAATGTAGCGTAACTTTGTGATTAAATTCCACCTTGGTGTTTGGTCTGGGACCACTTAAGCCTTTGCTTTTAGAAAGTTGTACATGGTTTTACTAAAGGTTAGCAGAGCAGTGCAAAAAAAAAAAAAAAAAAAAAAGGAGGTAAAAAAAGCCTCTTAAGAAAGAAAAAAAAGGCAAATATTGGGTTCTTTCCTCCCTTACACCACTTCTCCCCAAACCTCCTTCCCCTCCAGATCAAGTGTAAGGAAGGAAACATTTCAGCAAATGTAGGTAAATGATACAAATGATGAGGTCTGGCAAAGCTTCCCAAGATGAAAATCTCCCCGAAGCCTTTCAGGGCGGTTCAGTGTTTCTGCTTGGGAGTGATTTATCTGCATCCTTCCCAGGATCCTCTGGAGTTCCTTTATTAGAAAAAGAAAGAGAAAGCTTTCCTTAATCACAACCTGAGGGTGTCTCTTTCTCTTGACATTGCATTGACATTGTGTAGAAAAAAACAAAAAGCAGTCAGGTCTCCCCAGCTAGCTTTCCCTGAGCTCTCTGTTCTCTCTGTCCCTTTACAGCTGGGCTGCTAATATTGGAGTGGGCGGACCCCATGGGATGATTTCACCACATTTCAGTGAGGTCAATATAGTATTTCTAATTGCCTTTGTTGTCTCTATTAGAATGTCCATAGCTGACCACCTCCTTAAGTTGACCAAATTTCGTAACTGGACACGCACCACATGTACGTAGCCGTGCAGCAGGCCTGCTTCCTTGTGTTGACCACCTCGGCATGCTGTCCAGTTTGTGACAGTCCCTTGGGTGGTCAACTCTCAGACGTTCTCCTATAATTTGCTTATTAAACCCGTCTCTCGCCCTGTGCTTGCCTTAGAGTTGTTCTGACTACACATACAAAGGGAAAGGGCAGAGGCAACCTGGCAAGGCATGGACAGAAAAACCATCATCAAATGTTCCCCTGGTTGAACACCCAGAAAAAAAAAAATTCATGTCTTAAGAGAACAACAGTTCTATCAATTCAAAATCATATTTGTTAAGTTCTTTGAGATTTGTGTGAGAAACAACGTTACAAGTTAGGAAACTAAGACTCCAACACTTTACGGAAAAGCAAGCCAGCCACATAGGAAAGGGAAGCTCCCTCCACTCCATCACCTCCGAGGCACCTTCCTAGTCCCTGGCAGGACACTAACAGGTGACAGCAGGCAAAAGCCTGCAGGGGGGGGAGGGGTCACAGTCATCATTTCATGAGAAAACAGGTTGAAAGTGGTTTGCAGAAGGTGGCAAGACTGGGTAATGGTGAACGAAGACTGTTCATGACTGTCAGTCTGGCCCAGTGTGCTTCTGTGTATGTGGTGACCCCTAATCCTGGATTTCTCGAGTTCTGACCTGACAGCTGCCTCACCCCAGCCTGGGGCTCAACAGGAATTACAGTCACACTAACCATTGAATGCCCCATCTGGCCATCTGTTTCATCTAAGAGCTCTTTTCTTTTCCTTTTTGAAACCTTATTTGAGATAGTTAATACCTCAGGCCTCATAGAAATTGCAATCGTTCTTAAGAGAAGAAGTGTAAAATTTGTATTAATATTTAATTCCTCCAATTTGGAAAAACTTGAGACTGCAATTAGCTGGCAGTGCCCATCTGCTTCTAGCAGGCTCGCTTGCTCACGTTAGATCCCTTGGAGGCTGCAGAGGGCCGCGGTCACCTTCAGATATTCCTTAACAATGTGCCACAGTCTCTCAAGAGGGAGCTCCAGATGGTGAAGGAAACTCTGCAGGCCATGATCCTGCAGCTCCAGCCACCAAAGGAGCTGGGAGAAAGAGAGGCTACAGCTTCCTGCGTGACAGCTGGTGTCTGGGAAGCGCAGGCCTGAGGGGAGCTGGAAAGGGAAGGAGGAGGGCCACCGCGTCATCTGTGTGGACTCGGGGCTGCTCCCCTCCTTCCGCAGAGCTAATGTGACTAAATCAGTTACAGAGACGCAGATCCTTGAAGTCTTCCAGCAGGACAGTGGTCCATGCTCATTCTCCTGAGACTGACATCAGGGAGTCTACAAATGGGAATAGGGAGAGGAGAATGATTTGCTGAATTTTCTTCTAAATGGCACTCAGAGATTTCTGTGTCATTCATGGGAGGATCAGGCACAGGATTTGAAAATCTTTCTATTGCAGCACCCATTAGAGAGAAGTGGGGGTGAATTCTGCTGAAAAAATGTCTCTTTGTCCCATACCATGGTGCTTTCTGCTACAGCTAAAATAAGACTCTGTCCCCATACCTGTTACACTTTTATACAGGTGCTTGATCTGAGAAAGCTAATTAACCCCAGAGTCTGGAATGAGCCACCTTTCACCTTACTTCTCCTATAATCGAATATTATATCAGAAAAACTAATATGCAACTTCCAAAAGATATTTAGGTAAGGCACCAGCCCCGCAGTGAGGTGCAGCCTTTCAGGTTTCCTTCTGTTGCAATGACTATATCCACAGAAAGGATCCCTGATAGTCTATTTCATCAGGATGTTCTGAAATTGACTTGGAGGATGTGGATGGAACAGGAGACCTGTGTAAACCTTTTGAGCCTCTCCTGTTCTCCTGTGGAATCTGTTTTTCTGATTGCCAGACAGAGCGGCACTCAGTAAAACAGTATAGCACTCAGTAGCACAGTGCAAACTAGTACAGAACTTAGCAACAGTACAGCACTCAGTAACACAATATAGCACTCAGTAACACAGTACAGCACTCAGCAACACAGTACAGCACTCACTAACACAGTACAGCACTCAGTAACACTGTACAGCACTCAGTAACACAATGCCACACTCAGTAACACAGTACAGCACTCAGAAACACAGTACGGCACTCAGAAACACAGTACAGCACTCAGAAACACAGTACAGCCCTCAGCAACACAGTACATCACTCAAACACAGTACAGCACTCAGCACTTATAACACTCAGTAACACAGTATAGCATTCAGCAACACAATACAGGACTCAGTAGCAAAGTGCGGTACTCAGTAACACAATATAGCAGTCAGCAACACATTACAGCACTCCCTAACACAATGCAGCACTCAGTAACAAAGTGCAGTGCTCAGTAACACAGTATAGCACTTGTAATACAGTACAGTACTCAGTAACACATTGCAGTACTCCTTAACACAGGATAGCACTCAGCAACACAGTGCAGCATCCAGTCACACAGCATGGCACTTGGTGACACAGTATGGCATCCAGTCACACAGTGCATCAGTCAGTAACACAGTGTGGTGCTGGGTATACCATGTAGTACTCAGTAACACACTACAGCACTCAGTAACACAGTGCATTACTCAATAATTCAGTGGCATTGCAGGCCCCTGCTGGGCAGTGCCTTTGGCCTAGCTGGGACCCTGTTAACAGAGTTGCAAAACAGACTGAGTTCAATTAGACAGTACTTCCCAAAGTGCCCTGAGTAAGGTGGCCCCAAGAAGTACTCCATAAACAAATAGGTAGCCTTTGTGTTCCAGTAGCTCTGGTGAATACACCATGCTGTAATGTCTGCTTGGAGAGCCACAGTGCCTGCCAGCATAGTAGTCTGTGAGAAGCCTGCAGTAGGGAAACTCATTTGATTTTGTCTGACCCCAAACCTCCCAGGTGTAATGGATCATGCATTTTTCTTTGTGTAAATCCTGCTCATATCCCATTGATCTAGTGTACAGTGCTGCGTTCTCTGGGGAAGTCCTAGTCCAAACACTGACTTACATCACTTCGATATGTGTGCTGGAGACCAGATTCAAACTTGTACAGAGTGCTGAACTTAACTTGCCATAGTTTGGGAAATGTAGCTGAGTGGGGTTTTTTTGTGCTTCTGTTCTCCTTCATGTGTGTAGGGACAGTGTGTTCCTGTCTTCACTAGGATCTGTGAGGGTGAGGCAGTTTTGCATTTCCTGACGTCACACTGCTGTTTGCAGAAGGCCTGGGTGCTTTGCTCAGCCTCTGTGCTGTGCTGCACTGCGTCCTCCATCAAGGAGATGACTCTGCTTACCCAGCAATTGGCCAGGGTCCAGGAAACAAAGCAAAGCTCAGGGTGAATTTGCTGATGGTGTTCCCGAGGGTCTGGAGAGTTTTTGAAAATACGCTCTACGTATTTTAGTAACAAGTGTAATTGGTTTGTTCCTGGACTTGGTTTTTCAATGATGGACCAAATTTCTGAATTATGTTTGATTGTGTCTAAAAGGAGGTATGAATTGTTAGTCACATGGTTCCTGGAATTCTTGAATTAATTCCAGTGAGGCGAAAGTTGGGCAGAGTCGGAGCTGACCGAATTATCAGTAACAAATTCCTGCTTTGACACGTCTTTTTAAAAAGCCACCCGGACATAAAACATCTTAACGATCACTAGCCCAAGTGTTTTGTATATCTGGAAATTATGGAAGTTAGTAACTGCTCTGAGTGTGCCCAAAGTCGGGTTTGTCCTTGCTGAGACACCTGGCCAAATTTAAGTACTGGAGCAGGTGATTAATGCTTTACCCACAGTCTGTAACTCACCTGTAATCTTTCCTTGGTCTTAGAGTGTCATCCAGGAAGGCTGGCCATACAGCCTCATGAGGACTGCCCTACTCTCTACAGCCACGTTGGCCCTGGAAGACTAAGGCCTCTGTGTTCCCAATCATACTATATGGAGGGCGGGTTTTGTTGGGGCAGCATGCAAATATCCAGGAGAGGTTAGGGCTTGAATTTAAAAGCAACAACAATAGAAATGTATGTTGTCATGGAGACTGCCAAGACCATAAACAAAAGCATATATTGAAAAGATAGCCTGAGCCCAGGAGTTTGAGATTGCTGTGAGCCGGGCTGAGGCCAGGACACTTGAGCCTGGGTGACAGAGTGAGACTCTGCCTAAAACAAACAAACAAACAAACAAAAAAAAACCACAGAAAAGAAAAGAAAATGATTTCACCTTGGTGTGGTGTGAGAACAAGTGACATGGTGACATATAACACTGCCCACCTTGCTGCAATGTTAGCCTGCAGATGGGCACTGAGATCTCTCACCAGCCTGAATTAGGACATGCTTTTCCATCAGTAATGGTCCTTGTTCCTTCCAGTTTCCTAACATTTCAAGATTGAGCTGAATTCTTTCTCCAAATCAAATTAGTTTGCAACTTTGGAAACTTGTCTTTTCTCTGCAGTAAGATTGATCCCAGAAACATGTAAGGGTCAGTTCCACACTAAGCCCTGTACGATCCTGATGTCCTATAATCCCCACATCAGCCTGATGAAGGATGTGTTGTAGACACTGCAATTGAGCCTTAGGAAGACTGATTCCTTCCCCGAGGGACAGAGCCGGTGAGACGTGGAGTGAGAATAAACCTAACTGTCAGAGACGGGCAGCATGCTCCTAACAATATGCTTCCTAAAGTTCCTTTAATGTCCTTTTGGGACTTTGAACCATGGAACTTAACTACCTTGGTAATCCTAGCTGAAGAGTCAGCAACCTGAGCCTAGGGCAAACACGGCTCCCGACACCTCAGGGGGGCCTCACTGTGATGTCTAGGATCAGACAGCCTTCAACAAACCTCTCCATGCCACCAGGGCCCTCACCTAACCAATTCCGGTCACCCCAGGATGACTCATCCCACCCACTCACTCCCTGACACTGGGCAGATTTTCTTGAAGATCGCCATCCGGTGGTGTATTTGAGTACTGTTTATTCTGTGCTGCAGAGAAAAGCCACGGCAAACTTACTGGTCTATGCCTTCTTATATATGTAATTCAATACTTTTATTTTCAATATTCTCACTTTAAGTAACCTTTGAATTTTGTCATATATTAATAATTTATTGCTTGATTACTTTTACTTTTTGTTACACAACATTAAAATTTATATCCACGCCATGGTGCGCCTTGATGATCTTTCATCTTCTGAAGTTTGGATGACAGAGAAATATAGCAGGTTATTCTCTCATCTTTCTATCACAATTGCTTGCATCATACAAAACATTTGTAATAGAGCAACGCTTTAAATTCATGCATGTTTTTACTTTCGGATGTCAACAAATGCAAAAGCCATGGAATTTTCTATTTCAGACTCCTTGATTGAGGAAATTGAAAATAGCATTATGGCTAAAGCAGGAACTAGGGTGCCCACTAACACCACTCACAACATCTCACTGAGAGACCAGCTAGTCCAGTTAGACAAGGAAAGTATATGAGGGTTACAATTTGGAAAGGAGGAGCTGTGACTCTAATATTTATAGATGATATAATTGTAGGGTTGAAAACCTAAGAGAATTAGCAAAAAAATCTTTTACACAATTAACATAATTAATGGACTAAAAGCAATAGGCTTATGCAAACAGTGATCAGCAGCTAGAGAAGGCGTCCTCAAACTTTTTAAACAGGGGGCCAATTCACTGTCCCTCAGACCGTTGGAGAGCCAGACTATAGGTTAAGAAAAAAAACTGTGAACAAATTCCTAAGCACACTGCACATATCTTATTTTGAAGTAAAAAAAAAAAAAAGGAACAAATACAATCACACCGCCTCATGTGGCCCATGGCCGCAGTTGAGGACCCCTGAGCTAGAGCATAAGAAAACGTCCCATTTTCAGTAGCAACAACAACAACAAAAAAGACTTGGAATAAATTTAAATGAAAAATGTTTAAATATTAGATGCAGGATACAAGAGGAAAATACATAGGCATATTTTAAGCTTTTCATTAAGAAATCATAAATTATCAAATTTTCATAAGTCAATCTATAAATATTTCCCGACCCCAGTTGGGGGGTAGGTGTCGAGTTAGCCCCCCGTCATTCTCCCTTCTTTTCTTCTAGCATTCTCAGTCCAGATGCTAACAGTGACATACTTACATATGTATCCAATTGCAGGTATGCATTTACAATATTATAATGTTTTCATTAATTGAAGACTGGTTAAATAAATTATGGTACATCAATGCTTTGCAATTACTAAGAAATCTTTCTGTTATATATATGTTTATATCTACAGAGCTACTGGAAAGAGAGTAGGTGACTTAGGAAATTCTCCTAAATTCCATTTTTGCTGTACACTATTCTTTTAAAAATGTGGTACCAATTGCACGTGTTTGCCTATTCAAAATAACATAATTTATTTAAAGAAAAAACATAATTATGAATACTGAGAGGGAGCCCTGAGGTAGGCAGAACACTCAGGCTGTTGAATGGTTGCCCCCATTCCCGTGATGCTAATGCAGGATTCATCCACTATTTAGCACCCACTGTGTACCCAGCACTGTGGTAGGGAGTACACCTGGTCTTGGCAGTAAAAAGGCAAGTATGACATATGACCTGAAGATGAGAGGGAAATGAATGTCCACTACCATTGTAACTATTATCATTTTAAAGTCAAGGGATGAATTTTGTTCACACTTTCTTGAACATCCATGTCTGGTGGTTCAGTACTAAATATTCAGCACTCTCTGGAACCCCCATTCTCATCCTCTGGTTAAGAAATTTGGTCAAGCCACCTTCCTTTCAGCACCAGACCCAAGAGATGACAGGGTGGGCAGGTAGAGAGCTGGGAAATGGAGTCATATTCTACCCCATGGTGCAATCAGTGTTTTATGCAACTTTAGGTGTGTTTTTAAATGTATAAATCATACACACACTTTCCCACTATAGAGGAAAAGTTATGACAGATAACTTCACCAGCATAAAGAACAGCCCAAAACATATCTCAATCTTGCTCATTATCACTACAGAACAAAACAACTTTTCGAGTCCATTAGAAACAAAGCCTTTATCTCAGGGATAAGATCTCTTCCCATCGTCTGTTTATTCATTTGCTCAAGAAACATTTATTGAACTCCTATAAATTGTTTTTGCTATGGATGACTAAATTTATGAGTATAGTTTATGAAAATTATGCAACAAGTAATGAAAATTTTGGGTGTTGACTCCAAGAACTCTTGGTTTTTAATCTATAGGATAAATCATTAAACCACACACACAGTAGTTTAATTAATGTTAAGCAACAGTTATTCATTACTTTTTGATTTGTATATGTTTTTATTCATGATAAGGACATTTTTAAAAATTGTTTTAAAAGATTCACATATAACCTACTATCCCCACTTTTCCAGTGTTTGTGCAAATAAAAACATTTTCACCAAACTGTAGCCAGCATATTTTTTATTCTTTTTTGTATGTTTAATTTGATGGTATTTTTTCAGTTTTCTGCATAATTGTTTAATCATTTTATTGCTGCATAATATTTTATCAGATTGATCAGATATTCCCGCACAACTAGACATTAATTTTTTCCAATATTTTTTGTTATAGATAATGCCACAATGACATTTTCACGTATATAGCTTTTCCTTTCCTTTCAATTATGTCCTGAAGAGAGATTCCCAGGAGTAAGACTGATAGAACAAAAGATAAGAAAGAGCAGTGCGGTTGAGATGAAATTAGCATTAGAGGGAGAATTAAAGGCAATAACCAGACCGGCAAGAGCTCATTCCTCTGCTGGGAGAATTCTCAACCAGGTATTGATTGGTTTAATTGATTTTGTGGTGTGTCCACTCCTCATGAATATATCCACAATAACCACAAGGTTAATCAAAGTTGGACAATTCCTACCATGTAAACTGAGCAGTGTAAGCTCACCTAATGTGCAAGGTATAAGGGGACACAGCACACCCCCTGGAGGAAGGGCTCGCCTATGACATGGACTTTACCTAACAAACGCAAACAATACAACGCAATCATATCAATACGATTAATACCCTCGTGTTAATCTGAAATTAAAGAATAAATGAATAAATGAGCAGTGCTGACTCCATGCTACATTTTATTGACCTCTTTCAACACCACATACTGCCCTTGTTGGTCCACGGCCATGCCATCGGCCATGGTCTAAAGATAAAACATGTGCAGCTATAGAAGAATCTCTCAAAGATGAGAGGTCTGGACTGAAGTCATTTTCTACTTGCCACTTGTGTGGTTTTAAGCTTATTTCTTTCCTTCTTGATCCTGCAAAATGAATTCGATAATAATAAATCCTGCTTTGCAGGGTTGTGGAAAAACTCCAAGGACTCAATACATGTGAAAGACTTTAAAAATATAAAGCAACCTGTACATACATGTTTTTACAAAATAGGAAAATGACTCTATGGGGGTTCCTGGCAATTCAGGTTGATGCTTTCTTTTTAGTATAAAAAGAAATGTTTGCAATTTGTGGGGGGTTCTGTCGACCCTCCTCCCCCAAACCTCATGGTAGTCTCAGATGATCAGGAGAACTTGAATGCATAATAAAGAAAGTGCTTCAGGCAGCCTCTACTCAGTCCATCCCAGATGAGGGGTAAACTCATAAACACATAGGGCTTTTCTAAAACAACTTCCTCAATACACTGAATCGCACACCTTCCATCCAGAGCTTGGGTTAGGAGGATGTAGACAGAGCCCTCCTTCCACTGCCTGGACCCTCACCCATTTCAGATCTTAACCCCCAAGCAAGGTGGGACTGCAGAGTCCAGGTCTCTGTGGGCTACCCAAAGGCGCATTTTTTCTTTTCTTTTTTCTTTTTTTTTTTTTTTTTTGAGACAGTCTCACTCTGTGCCCTGGGTAGAGTGCCATCGTATCATCATAGCTTATAGCAACCTCAAACTCCTGGGCTCAAGCCACCTTCCTGCCTCAGCCTCTAGGTAGCACAATACCCAGCTAGTTTCTCTATTTTTAGTAGAGAGATAGGATCTCACTCTTGCTCAGGCTGGTCTCTAACTCCTGACCTCAGGCCATCCTCCCACCTTGGCCTCTGGGAAGGCTAGGATTACACTGTGCAGGCCAAGAGGTGCATTTCAATATGAATGCCTTTGATGGTCTGTTTTTCCTAATTTTTACCTCCTGTGGTTTTTATTATTTAGGTGACTTTTTCTTACCTCATATATTTGCATTTCCTCCGCACAGGAAAGGGGGAAAGTGTTGGTGCCTGATGACAAGAGAGCTTCAGGGCGAGCACATCAAGATTCTAAAGCACCCTGTTCATCTGCTAACCCTGACAAGCAAGGCTGACACATATGTTTCTGCATGGGGAGGGTGGGCTGCAGCTCCCAGCAGCACAGTAATGTCCGCAGCAACCACAAAATTGGGAACATCGGGGACGCTGGTTTAGCTCTGCTTTTCTCTGAGCCTCAGTAAATACAAACCCCATACCATGTTCTTTCTTTGCTTGGATTGTTGCTGACGCTTTGTGTTGGCCCAGAGAGTTCTCTTCTTTACAAGTAGCATAAGTTAAAAACACTGGGCTGGGGAACAGGTAGGGAAGAGCTGGAGGGAAGTTGACAATACTTGCCTTGGGCAAAGACACCTGTTGAGATAGGAAGAAGAGATTTTAAAAATGAGGATGAGGGAGATAATGAGAAACTGAGGCTGGAAGGAGGCCAATGACATGTTGCTACCTGTAAGGAGAACAAAATTAACAAGGTTTCTGTGCACCAGCGTGTACCATACAACACACAGGAAACCACCTCTGCTGTATTATGTTTCCTGTAGGGGGAAGTTGGGAGACACAGAAGAGGCATGCCAGGGCTGTCTTTGTAGGCTGACATTTAAGCAAGCGCAGAAAGGGGAAGGAGGAGCTGGCAATTTCCAGGGGGTTGTTCACCTCTCATAGATGGGACCCATAAAGGCTTCTGGATATTTTGTGCCTGGGAAGATCTGAGTCCTTCTAGGTAATGAAGACACTGCAAGGGAGATTCTAGTCTACGGTGTCAGGCTGAACTTGCTTTTTCTGTGTTCTGGTGTACCCTTTCTGTTTCCATCTCACTAGCCACCAGTAAGCCCCAGGGCAAGGCAGTGGGAAGGCATCAGTTCTGGCCTGTGTCCTCAGTGTCCTAAACAGGGTTTCCACAGCAGAATTCTAAAGACAGGACACAAGCCAGTGGAAGGACTGATCTAAAGGAAGAATCGTTGGGAAAGATACTAGAGTAGTCACATGGGAAACTGGAAATTGGCTCAGTTGAGAGAGGATAGGGCCAACAATAAATTCTTTACGCATCCTCTCCACCCCACCCATCCCTAACTCCCTTTCTCTCTCTCCTGTTAAATCTCTTCCTTGTTGAACCATCCATTCATTTGTGATAGTCATGGGAAATCTGAAATCACAGCCCCTGAAAAGATTGCTATAATCACTCCCAACATGCTTACACCCCATTTTTCACTTTGATATGCTATCAAGAAAATATGATTCATTCTTCCTTGATATTTTTCTTCCTAAAGAGAACCCCCGGCTCTTCTATAGAGGAAGGAAAGGATTTTCTTGAACTACTGAAAGACTTCCCAAATTAGGAAAGACATTGACAAAGGCACTCAGAATGAAAACTTTTCTTCCCCCAGACATTGCCTAGGGCAGACATGTGATTCCCTCATGTCAGCCAAATAACATTTTTGGGGTAAAATTTACGATTTGGTTTTAAAACATGACTGGAAGCCAAATGGAACTGCCGTAATGGGTGTTTTCCACATGCTCATAACAAAATGGTTATATGCACGGACAGGAAAAAAGGAAAAAAAAAGATTCCTTGTCCGTATCAACACCAGACAACTGTGAAACTTGACTCTGGAAACATCTGTGGCATTTCACAAGGACTCGGTACCACCAGGCATTACTGCATCACCGGTCTCGCCCATCACACATTCGCTCCATAGGCCCCACAGTGTGGTTTCTGTTCCCACCACTTCATTAACATTCTTCTTACACACGATCTGCCAAGTCCCGCAGCAGTTCCGCCCTCGTTCTTGTCTGCACTTTTGTTGGAGTGTGCAGTGTCGCGACTCACCTCCTCCTTGTTGGACCTCCCTTCTCTCCAGGATTCCAGAGCTGCATTCCCAAGTCTCAGCCCATGACCATCTCATGTACCATCTCTCTGCCCTGTGCTCAGAGGTGGGTACCCAAGGGCCCTGTGTTCAGGTCTCTTTTCTCCCTGGGCAATTTCATCTGCCCCAGCAAGCTTTATGTCATCTTTACAGTAATTATTCCCGAAGTTATAATGTTCATTGGCAATATTTATTGGATACTCACTTCATGTTAGGTACTGGATTGGACCCCAAATTGAAAGGCATGTATGGCTCAGTACTCTCAAATTGTTCCCCAGTTACGCCCTCTTTTCTGAGCTTTAAATTCTGATGGAACCCTCCATCACTACCTCAAAGATACCTCAAATCCAATCTGTCTAAAACCAACTTCATGGTTTCTTCCTTCTGAAAATCTGCCTACTATTTGAGTGTTCTTTACCTCAGTTCTTGGCATTTTCTGGGAACACTGATTAGAACCTTCAAAATTATCCTTTTCTCCTTCTCCTTCCTCATCCTATCCAAGCAGGCAAGTGCTAGTGCCTTTAGCACACTGCGTTTTTACATCTTTCTAGTTCTCTCTGACTACTGTCTACTTCAGATCCTCCTCTCTGTCACTTAAACTATTGCTGTAAGTTTCGGTTTGGTTTCCCTATCTCTAATTTCTGATGATTTAAATTCATGGTCAAAGTTAGCTTTCAAAACCTAATGGTCAGGTCAGGCTAAAATCTTTCAATGCTTTTCCATTCATTGCCTAAAGAATAAAGGTTTTGCCGGGCATGTTGACCCATGCCTATAATTCTAGCATTTGGGACGCTGAGGCAGGTGGATTGCCTGAGCTTGTAGGTTTGAGATCAGCCTGAGCCAGAGCGAGACCCAATCTCTAAAAAATAGCCAGGCAGTCTGGCGGGCGCCTATAGTCCCAGCTACTTGGGAGGCTAAAGCAAGAGGATCACTTGAATCCAAGAGTTTGAGGTTGCTGTGCTAAGAGGCCCCAGCACTCTACCAAGGGTGTGTCTCAAAAAATAAATAAATAAAGATTTCATTATAGAACACTTATTTATTTATTTTTAGTTTTATTTTTTCTTCCTTTTTTTTAATTTCAAGGTAATGTGAGGGTACAAACAACCAGGTTACAATGTTTGCATTTGCTAGGTAGAGTTCCTCTTACAGTTGTGTCACGCACCCAGGAAGTGTGCCATACAGCCTTACATTGTGCCCACTAAGTGGGAGAGAACACTGATCAATAATCAATACTCAAGAATACTTGATCAATAATCAAAACTCTACCCCCAAACTCACCTTGAACTACTTCCTTTCATTGTTCTGGATTATTCACCATTTCCCAACATTTTGTCTATTTTCACCTGGGCCTTTGTTCATGGTTGCACTGTTAGCCTTGAATCCTGGTCTTTCCTTACATAAATTATATTTGTCACAAGCATGAGGGAAGAGAAATAACCAACTGTGAGCCCTAGATTATAGGCCTGAGTAAGTAAGTGAGTGGCAGTAGTGTTGCTGAGGTGTTGCTGAGGTGGAGAAATTGTGGGACCTGGGTGGTGCAGGCAAGAGGGCAGAGTGTCAGTAGTTCGGCTGGTTGAGTGTGAGAAGTCTCTCAGACATGCAGGTAGAGGTGCTCAGTAGGCAGTATGAGTTTAACTTGCACTAGGGAGTCTTATCATATAGAAGGATTTAAAGCCATAGAAGGGGACAGAGGTGTATCTAAAAGAGAGAGAAGGCCAAGGGCAGCTGTGGGCATTCTAACATTAGAAGTCTGAAGGGGAGATAATTCCAACAAATGTTCTCAAAAAGGAGCAGGTGATAAGATGAGAGGAAAACCACATGTGTGTAGGGCCCTAAAGAAGAAAACATTCCAAGAAAGAGCAGTGCTCTGCCAGGCTAGAGCCTGCAGGGAGGTTGAATAAGAGGAGGACATGTACTGACCACTGGCCTTAGTGAGATGCAGGTCATTGGTGACTTTGCTGGGAGTAGAACCAGTGGCAAAGCGGGACACAGCAGTGTTGTGCTGGCAAAATTGTTCTCCAAAACACAGAACAAAACCCTGATTTATAGCATTTGCCAATTTTCATGGAATAAACATATCCACTGAGCTGGTTTCAGGCTAACAACATGATGTCACTGAACCCAAAGTTGGAAAGAGATGCCGCAATGGGCTCTTGTCAGCAGCCCCAGAGCACGTGGGACCAATGCGTGACCAAGTGGACAGAGAAGATGGGAGAGGAAGTCCTGGGACACAGCGAGAATTCACCCCCTTCAGGAGGAGTTTTGATATGCAGTCAGGATAATACAGTGGACAGTAGAGAACTTAACACCTAGAGATAGTAACCTTCTGAATTATTTGCATGAATAAATGATCTTAGTCCTAACAACAACCCTACAAGGTAATTACTATTATTCCCCTGCTTTTGATCAGAAAATGTAAACGTATGGATAACTACATATCAGGAGGATCGAATCCAGATGCCAAACTCAGCAAGGTTCACAGAAAATAGAACATCTTTCTTCCCTTTTCATATTGTCCTATGATTAAAATGGAGCAACTTCTAGCTAATGCACAGGCAAATTTTTCTCTTTTTCTTGAATATTATTCTGCATTTAGGTAAACACAGAAATAATACATCAGCAGAGGTAGCTTGTGATAGAATTATCTTAGGCAATCCTTGAAGCAGCAGGAGCTGATGAGCACCCCACTGTTAATTTGTGAATTGTTTAATTGGCACTTGGCAGCAGGGTCCATTTTTGACAAGACTGCAACTTCCTCTAAGTTTATATTTAGGTTTCCCCTCTCTTCTACCTTATTTTCTTTCCCTTTAAGCATGTCTATTCTTCGACCTAGATAGTACATTTGTTGCAGTAAGACGTCTCTAGTGTCCTAATCTACAGGTATATGCAGCCTAGTCTGCCCAGGAATGAATCCCACCTCGGTGCCCACCCCCCTCCGTGTTATCCAGGAAGCCTGGAGACACACTGTGAATAAGGCATATCCTTTCCAAAGCACCAGTAATGGCTGGATTCTTATCTGGCATTATTGGGCTTAAGAAAAAATTCATGGAAAATACAAGAAGATGTTGATCAATTCAATTCTTCCCTGTACCTGGGATTTCAGAAGAAGGAGGAGGAGGGGGAGAAGGTGGCGGTGACAAGAGATGCTTCTCTTCCTCCCGTCCCCTGGATTAGATGGGAGACTTGAGCAAAATGCTCCAAACCATGACTAAAAATTAATACATTCTTTAAGAACCAATAAATCAAAACATCCACTTAAATAACTCTTTTTCTTCAGCATTTCTAGGAGATAAGTCTTTGGCTTTCGTGAGCCCAGTTCCTGTTCTGGGATTGTCTTCAGATCCAGTCTCTATATGTGTGAGAACCAGTCTCACAACCGGGCAAGGACGGCCAATTGAGCAATGAGCAGTAAGGCCATGCTGCTCCCTTTGGTCACCTTCCTAATAGTAATAATAGCTGTGGAATGTTTGGGGGCACCATTCTTAAGCGCTTTAAATATCTTAGTTCATTTAATTTATTGAGCAAATGGAGGCCACTGCACAGCCTTCTAAAGCTTGGGCCCCACACATCTGCGCTCTACTGCCCACCACCAGGGAGGCAGAGCATCAGGCTCCCCCAGCACCCCATCCCATTCAGAACCATGGAGACAAGGTGGCCGAGAGCATTTAGTTTCATCCTGTGAGATGGGAAAGATATAAGAAGGTACCAGAAATAAAAGCTGGTTGCCAAAGATGTTCAGCACTGTTAATGCTCCCATTTACAGACAATTACCCTAAACCAGTGATTCTCAACCTTCCTAACACCACGGCCCTTTAATACAGTTCCTGTGGGTCTTGAGACCCGCTGAGAACCACTGCCCTAAACGAATTGCTACAGAAGCAGCTTCCATCATCCAAGCTCACCTTCCTTCCCATTACAATGTGCTTGGCTGTTGTTGACTTTAGGTTGTTTTCAAAGTGTAAATATGCCTTCAAAAAACAAAGATCTGAAGCTATTATCTAAAAATGGCTTTAAAGTCAATTCTAAAAGAGAAGCTTCAAAATGTTTTGCATTACAGCAGTATCATTAGGAAAAAAAGGCTTCCCACACTGTTAGAACCACTTTTAGGGCTGTATAAATACGAAACTTACAATGACTCTTAACGCTCCAGTTCAGACATGGCATCTGGCACCTCTGTTCACACAAGGCCAACTCCAACATCAGGAGGGCGGGTTGGAGAAGCCTCCCTGCAGGCACACAGGTCCTATAGCAGCAGTGAGCAGCAGAGCAAAGGGGACACAAACACTCAGAGAAAGAAAACAATCTATTGCAGTAACTCATAAAAAGTAAGTAATAGAAGGAAACAAACTAGCCAAAGAACAAACATGAGAACAACAAAACTGAAAAGTAAAATGCATTTCTCAAAAGACATAAAAACATGTCAGGTCATGACCAAACTCAGGACTGGATTAAAAGAAAGGACTTACCTTAATTAAAAAGAAGACAAATACTCTGGAGACCAAAAATCCTGAAGTTTCCAAAGACCCATTGGATAGCAGCAACCCAATCAATGTCAAAAAAACAACTATATTGTCTATGATTCATAATTAATCAGGGAAGAGAATAGCGACTGCTCAGATTAATTAATGTACTCAAATCTCCAAAACTAATAATTTATACACTAGGTTGCTGAATGGGTTGGCTGAAACTATCCAAGAGCTTCTGGAAGTAATCTCTAGAAAATTATAAAAGACAAGCACATAAAGACAGAAAAATATAGTGCATATAATTTCATTCCTTCTTTTTATTTATTCTGGTGATAACAGATAAAGCCACATAGAAAAACACTTAATGTTTGTTTCCAGAAAAATATATGACTGGGAAATAGTTCCAAAAATGCATAATACATTTTGACCAAAGGGGACTTATTCCAGAAATGCAAGACTGATTGAATTTCAGTAAATCCATTGATGTAATTCGACTTATTACTGGATCTGAGGTGAAAAAACATGATCATTGCCACAGATGTGGAAAAGCATTTGGAAAAATTGACACCCATTTATGATTAAAAACCCCGAAGAAAAAAGAATTCAGACATTTTCCAATCATAAAAAAAGTACAAGTATTTCAATATCTGTCTCAGCCCCTAAACCAGCATCCTTTTGGGTGGAGAAACACTGGAGGCATTTCTGGTAAAGTCAGGAGAACTAAAGTCATTACTATTTCACCTTGGATTTGAAGAACTAGCCAACATTTTAACATGTAAGTAGAAATCTAACAGTTTTTATACTCAGAAAAAATAACCACTTAGAACATAGAATGAAAGCAAACAAGAACCTATCCACAATAATGAAAAGTCATAAAATACACAGATATGATTTTAATAAGAAATGTCTAGTAACTACATGAGGAAAACTTGGAAACACTCCTGGAAGACAAGAAGACTGAATTAAATAGATGGAAAATCATTCTAGGACAGAAAGACCCAACATCACTGGATTTCCAGGGGTAAAAGCCAGCTCTGCACAGATCTCTACCCTGATCCAGCCTCAACAAAGTGGGGAATGTGTGAGGTCACATTTTCATTATGTCCTGTGACTGTCTGTGTAAGCCTGTGCGTACATGATCAAAGGTTAGGGATAATAAAATGGAATGATTATATTATAGTTTAAAATTTTTCTGGGTGCTGTGTGACTATTCCTAGAGCCCAAGAGAAAAAAAAAAACAAGAAGTTGTAATTGCCATAGGTGCCTTCATAGTGTTGTCCCCTGTATTGAAATCTACCCTGTTTCCTCTCCGTAGAAAGAGAACCACTTACCTCTATCTTAATACAAATTATGTCTTTATTTTGAGAAAAATCTCACCACCTTTTCACAGGATTAGGACCCACTCTATTTCCTTCTACCACCAGGTAGATAATCCACTGTTCAATTCTGAATGATTCAGTGAAGATCCCGCCATAGGAGGGAACTAGCTGTGGTGGGATCTCCAGCAAAATACTGCAAGTGTGTCGCTTCAAGTTCAGCACTGTCCCCTCTGCCAGTAAGGTCACTTACCTGTATTGTTCCTGTGACATTCTGATGGACATCGGGGGTTAAACATGGAGGCTTGCATTACAGAGTCCTTATGAGAAACATTTTCTTCAAAGCAACATAATCCCCAGAATTTTGAGGACTAACCATTCTGCCTTGTCCTGCCTCCTCCTTTCAGACTCCGCCTGATCACTCCTCGTCCACAGAAAACAGCATCCAATATGATGCCTTTTCTAACAAGGCCCGTGTAGGTCAGATCTGGCTGGATTTTAAAATGGCCCAGGGTCACATTAACTCTCGGTGGGATATGATGCCCCACTCCTCTCTGCACACTGATGATGACACCCAGTAAGGGGACATAGATCTGAAATCCCCTTTAGTCTGAGTCAGGGTCTTTTTTCCTTCCAGTTACATATCATGAAAGGTACAGAAGTAGAGTCAACAAAAATGTTTATACTAATTATTACCAGGTGGCAAAAAAAAAGAGGCAGTTTCTCTTTTCTTCTTTAAAAAAATTTTTTTTTAAATTTTTAAACTCAGAGTCATGCCCTGTTACTGGTGTTACACTGGTGTAAAGTGGTGTCATCATAGCTCCTGCCACCTCAAACTTCTGAGCTCAAGTGATCCCCTGTCTGAGCCTCCCAAGTAGCTGGGACTACAGGTGCCTGCCCCTGCACCTGGCTAATTTTTGTGTAGAGACAGGGCTTTGCTCTTGCTCAGGCTGGACTTGAACTCCTGGCCCCAGCAATCTTTCTGCCTCAACCTTCCAAAGTACAAGGATTCCAGGCATGAGCCACTGTGCCCATTCCTTCTTCTTTTTGCTAATTTTTTCCTGCTTTTTTTTTTTTTTTTTTTTGGCAATATCCCTGGCTTATCTTGCAATTAAAAATAAGTTTCCAAAGGGTAAAATGATGAACAATGAATCTAAGGAAAAGAGAAACAGCTCACTGTGGGTGTACAATCACCACCGAGGAAATTTGAGTGAATTAGTGAGTTAAACACACTCAGTAGTAAAATCCTAAGGATTAAAATAAAAAATAAGCTCTGATGCCAGCCCTATATTTCAGGTTTTCCAATTTAACAAGTATTTGCTGAGCTCCTATGATGTGCAGGGTACTGGAGATATAAGAATAATTAAGCTGCATCCTTAGGGTGTAGGGAACGATGGCCTGGTGTACTTCCTCTGTGATCTCCACTCCCTTCTTTAAATGACCTCCTATGAAAATTAGGCCTGGATGCACATCAGGAAGTTTTTCCTCAGACTTTATGATTTCTCCTTAGCTATGAGTTAACAGTGTACATGGTGCATGGGCTCAGGCACTCCAACTGTGAGAGGCTCCGCTCACATCGCTACAAATGTACTTTTCAGCAATTGCATCTCACGTTGAATCTTCTTTTTCTTCTTCTTCTTATCATTATTATTATTAATATTTTTTTAATGTTTGAAAGACTTTGTTGATAGGACAAAGATTATTCAAGATTGAATCCCCAGCAACTAAAACAATGTCAATCAAGCAAGCCTTATTAACTAAAAGGAATAAAATTACCGTATATACTCAAGTATAAGCCGAGTTTTTTCAGCACAAAATTTGTGCCAAGTTCGGTTTCGGCACAAAATTTGTGCCAAGTTCAGTTTCGGCACAAATTTTGTGCTGAAAAAACTCGGCTTATACTCGAGTATATACGGTAGTTTAGGAATGAAAGAATGGAAGTAATGCTTTTATGTTTGTGTTTTATCCAGTATCAGGAATTCTCAAGAAGTTAGAATTTGTAACTTTTAAATTATTTCCAAATGTAGTGATATATATATATTTGTTTGTTTTTTTGCAGTTTCTGGCCGGGGCTAGGTTTGAACCTGCCACCTCCTGCATATGGGGCTGATGCCCTACTCCTTTGAGCCACAGGTGCTGCCCATGTAGTGATATTTTTATGAATAACAACTTAAATGTGTGATTGAATTGACACAACAGTATGTCAAAATTCTTTGTTAATTTTGGTGGGGGGGGGATCCAGAGCTGATCCTTTTTTCTGTTTCAGATGTTCTTATAAACTAACAGTTGTTTGTGTAACAGCCTAATAATAAAATGGCCCTCAGCATTGTGCAGTGTGCAGAGGCGATGAGAGCAGACTGCCTGGAGGAGGGGGCAGGGCGGAGGGTAAGGAAGGAGGGCAACTTGTGCCCATCGGAGCTGCCCCATCTGGAGGGGCTGGGTCCCACTCTGGGAGGGCTGCCTGGCACTGGGTTTACCCGAGTCTGCCGCACAAGCTGTCCATGAACTTTTCGTTCCCAACACTGAGCAGTTGGAGAGAGGAAGTCTGCCTTCAGCTCCTCTTCAGGATCCCCGTGGGTGGCTTCCCTCCACCATATGTTCCTCTGAAACTCTGCTGCCCAGCTCCAGGCCTTAGGGCTCAGGGCAAAGGCATCTTGGAAGTGGAGTCCCAGAGAAGATGAAAGTGCTATTTCCAGATGGCATCAAATTAGCCTCTGGAGATCTGCATTTGCTAGGAATATGCTTATAAGGTAAGAAAACAAAGCAGTCTCTGGAGACTTTAAACAATCTAGGGCCTTGGATGAAAGGATAGGAGGTAAGGATGAAATCTGGGGGGAGAGACTGGGAAAAGGCAGTCAGGCAAGGGAGAGGAAAGCATGGACTTCAAACCCACCCACAGCCATTCTCACCTCCTCCTGGCTTTTCAAAGGAAGCCAATTTCATTGCCAGACAACACACATTATTAGTCTGACTTGGAAATGATGATCACATCTGATCAGTTTAAATCTGAATATGACTGCCTTTAGTGTTATTAAAACACTGGCTCTAGCAATACCTTCAAGAGCTAAAAAAGAGGTCTTTTTCTTATATATAGCTAGTGTTTATTTTGTACTTACGATGACCCTGGGCAGTATCACATTTAATTCACAAAGTCACACTAACAGTAGACATTATTACAATTCCTATACTGCAGCTATAGAGAAGGTTTAGAGAAGCTAGAAAAAAACTGAAATATATTCAAGATGACACATCTCACACATGGCACTTCTGAGCTGTGTACCCAGAATTGGGAAGCGGAAGTCAATGCTCAACTGCCTTCATGCGAGTGAAAATCTGCCCCCTGCCCTCCTCACTATTTTCCCAGGCTCGTTGCGCTTTCATGTGAGTTTTTCCTACGCATGACCCCTCACAGTCCTGCCTTCTGTCCTAAGGTTGTCGGTGATCTCGTGTGCGGCTCTACACTTGACCGTGCCACCCAAGGGGTGCTGGGTTGATTGTAATCCCCCTTGTTCCATCAGGAGAGGCAAATATGTGGCTGCAGTGCATGAGTAGCCCCAGGTGCTGATCCTGAAAGATTTGAGTGTGAGCACTTTATTCAAGAGGCGACTCTGTGAAGCACCTTTAGAGGAGAGACAGGTGAGAAGGGAGCCCAGTCAGGTATTAAGCAGGTGACTGCCGTGAGCAACTGAGACTCAACCTGCCCTTAAATCAGGGGAAGAGTGTTAAGCACAGCTCAGAATATTCCCCTCCCAGGGCGGGATGTTAGGGATGTTTATCTTCCCACTCACTCCCACCTGCCAGGGATCTAGCCCTCAGCACTCCCAGCCTCTCCTGTGTGCAGGTGTTGGGACACCTGGTAGGGGGAATGTGTGAGGCTGAGCAGCTGGACACCCCCAGAATGTGCAGCAGCAGCCCCTGGACCTTCTCTCTGTACCATGGCACAGTCATTCACCTACCACAGCCTCTTTCCTACTGAACCCAGATGAGGATCCCGAATCCTTCTCAAAGGCAGTTCTCTGGGCAATGACGGCCCAGGAAGGAAAGCAGGTGCGCACGGTGGAAACCTCGAGATGCCCCTTGTGTCTACTCCTCTCTTTGACTTCTAAGGATGTCCCTTCCATCGGGGAATGAAGCAAACGGGTCAGGTGACCTCGAAGGTCCCCTTCAGTAATGATTTTCTGGGATGACCTGACCACAGATAGCTGTGAATGTGCTTTGGTTGTTTTAGCTTTATGAGAAGTTTTTCTATAAACAGTGGAGTCAACTAAAAATGCCGGGTCTTTTTTCAAAAAGATTGCTATTATCATGTGTCAGGGCTGCCGATTTTTTTAACCTGAGTGTAGGACTTGCCCTTGATTCCTCTTTTAAATTTCATCAGGTTAGTTTGGGTTCGTCATTCCAGTTTGTTAAAGGTTTTTTGGACTACAGTTCTGTTATCCCAGGAAAGAGCCATCTCCCCCAGCTTTTGGCAGGAGCAATTTTGATAATTGGCTTGGTTCTATTTTCTTTTTTTTTTTAATTTCAGATTAATATGGTTGTACGAATGTTTAGGTTACATTGTCTTCATTTCAAGGTAAAGTTCAAGTTGTAGGGGTCACGCTGGGGTCACATGGTGCACAGTGTCCACACAGTGCATGTTAGGTGAGGTCCTCCTCTCTTCTTCCTCTCCCTGCCCCTCACTAGACTATACTTGTGTTTTTTCTTTCCTGTGGGCATGTAGTTGTTTATATATTGGTTTAATATTAGTACTGAGTACATTGGATACTTTTATCGCATTCTTGAGATACTTTACTAAGAAGAATGTGTCTCAATTCCATCCAGGTAAACACAAAAGATGTAAAGTCTCCATCTTTCCTTCTGGCTGAATGGCTCCATGGTATATATACCATAGTTTGTTAATCCGTTCATGGGTTGACGGGCACTTGGGCTGCTTCCACATCTTGGCAATTGTGAATTGAGCAACAGTAAACATTCCAGTGCAAATGTCCTTGTGGTAAAATGATTTTTTTGTTCTTCTAGGTAGAGACCTAGTAATGGGATTGCAAGATTAAGTGGAAGGTCAACTTTTAGTCCTTTGAGAATTCTCCATACTTCTTTCCATAAATGTTGTATTAGTTTGTAATCCCACCATCATGCAAAAGTGTTCCCTTCTTTCCACATGTACACCAGTGCCTGCAGATTTGGGACTTTGTGATATGGGCTAATCTCACTGGAGTTGGGTGAGATCTCAGAGTGGTTTGGTTTGCATTTCTCTGATGATTAGGGATGATGAGCATTTTTGTTGGCCATTTATCTGTCATCTTCAGAGAAGTTCGTGTTCAAGTCTCTTGTTCACTTATAAATGGGGTTGTTTGCCCTTTTCTTGTTGATTAATTTGAGTACTCTGTGGAGTCTGGTTATCAGCCCTTTGTCATATTGTAGCCTGCAAATATCTTCTCCCATTCCGAAAGCTGTCTGTTCACTTTATTTGTGGTATCCTTAGCTATGAAGAAGCTTTTTAGCTTGTTCATATCCCAAGATATGAAACAACAAAAATTCTAGAAAGAAGTGTGGGGAAAATGCTTGACAAAATTGGCCTGGGAAAAGATTTTATGAAGAAGACCTCCTTGGCAATTCCAACAACACCAAAAATAAATAAATGGGACATGATCTATTTTCACAAAAATGTTTAAAATGTTTAGCAGGTTGGAGTCATGGATAAGGCCCTTGCCTAGAGTCCTCCCTTCAGAGGTTTGTGATCCATTATTGACAGAAGGGAAGATCCTGCAAGCTGGGGTCACCATGAGTGTCCTGGGAGGCATGTGTGCAGCCACTGTGCAGGCTGGACCTCCCAGCCATTAAAACCAGTCTAATGGACAGTGCTCAGAGCAAGAACCCGGGGCTCTTTCCCCACTGGGATTGTTCACTGTCCTTGGTCAAGTAGATCTAGCTCTTTTCCCTTTACACACTCCCCCGGCCAAACTGGAAGTGATAGCCCTGCTGATGATGCTCAGATTCGGCTGCCGCAATGGCTGTGGCTGCAGTTTCTGGAGCTCCTTTCTTCTCCCCCTGCAGCTTGGCGTAGCCTTCTGTGCTTCTCCTTTGGCACTTTCCCGGGGTCGGCATCTGCTCTGTTCTGTTCTGACTCTCCCTCCTGAGTGCCAGCCAGCTGTCCACGACTGGTGAGGCTTTGGGAGGGCACTGGACCTGGGTGTGTATGTGTGTGTGCAGTATGTGTGTGTGTGTCCATGTTTGTGGAAGGTGGCTCAGGTGAAGGGGGGTGATGGTGGCTTCTGCTGGCCTGGTTTGTATGAAACAACATTTCCAACAGGTGCCACTCACGTCAGTTGGTGCAGGAGGCATCCTGGGCCCTCCTGCCTGCACTGCTCTGGCAAAGTGGCCGCTTCCTGCAGCCTCTTCTGCTCCTCTTCCTGGGAGCCTCTGACATGCTGTTCCATCCTCAGCAGCGCTGCTCAGGGGAAGGAACAGAGCTCGGTCCGCTGGTGGGAGCAGCTCACGGAGGAGAGAGTCCTCTGCAGTGCAGATGGCCTTCTCCAGAGACAGCAGCTCCGGCTCCCTCCCAGCTCGGGCTCCTGATGGGAGGCCTCAGACGCCTGGTGCTTCCCCTAGTCCAGCTCCACAGAATGATGACATTCATCAAAACACATAATTTATGAAGGAGCATATAAGAAAGGGCTTTGAAAATTTTAAAGCTTTATAAAACACATGAAGTAGCCTTACACTTTGCACAGCTTTTATATGCCCTGTACACATTTCATATACGTTCACACACACGTGCTCACACCAGCCTCGCTTCACATCTGTAGAATAGCCCCAACAGACCCAATGTCATTACCGTTATCGTGAATAAATGACGTCAGCAGAACAGCATAGAACGGCGCGGCGCACAGTCCGGGTGCGTTTGATCCTGGAAACTCTGTTCTTAGTTTTATCGGTTCCGTCCCATTTATCTGTCCGAGCAGTGACCTCAGGCCCTCTCCTCTGTGCCCAGCATGAGCTCCTGTTCCTGCGCCTTCCACCCCAGGAGGGCCCACTCTGGCCGGCTCAGCCTCCGCAGTGGGAAGAGAAGGCTGATGTGGTGCATCTCCCCCAAAGCGCGATGCTGACGCGTGGCGCTATCTGGTTCTTTCTGGGTAGTACAACCCACTTCCGTGCAGCTGGCCATTCTTCCAAAGCTAGATGACAGGGAAGGGGACTTTCATTTTCCTGCCCAGATACAGGGTTGACAGTGTTCACTGTCACAAGCAGTTATTGTGAATCAGAAAACAAGAGGGCTCTGACCTACAGCTGTGCCAGTGGCAGGGCCCAGAAAGCAGATGAGTTCTCCCTGTGCCACCTGTCTGTTCTTCCGCCGGGCTCTGCACAACTTCTGCACAATGAGTTTCCACATTGACAGCATTTAGTGTCTTAATTCATTTGATCCTCATGACAACCTTATAAAGTCTATAAAGCAAGGGCTTTATTATTCCCATTTTAGAGATAATGACTTTGGTGTTCCCTGGCACCTTGAACGCAAATAGGTGTCTCCTATGCTCCTCTATACTACAGGGTGGGATACTGAAAGGTTGATAGTAGTGCCCTCGCTTAGGCTGCATTGACTCCACCAAAATGAGAGAACATAGAATTACTAGTTTACCTTGGAAAGCACTGCTGGGCCGCTGGGGTCTGTGTTCTGACCAACTCACCCCCTGATCAAGTTGACAGCTACAGTGCATCTAAGCCATTTAATTGGTTACCATCTTTAAAATATTGGAGAGTTTCCCCCAAAACTATAGATTTCCAGTTTCTCTTGGAAAATTGGGATATCCCACACCCTGGAGATGATGGGGCTTTCAGCTGGGATGGTTGTTGTAGGGGTCAGGAGGCAGCAACATCCCCAAGGCAGTCTGGATATGGGCTGGGGGCAGGACAGAGAAGGCACTAGTAACTGTCCTTCCTCCAACTTCCCATGGCCCAGCAGCACGAGCACAGGGAGCACAGTCTCCAAGCAGACTGAATGCGGGAGGTCCTTTTCCAGTGTCCAGGGCCACAATAGCCAGGAAGCATTTATTAAATCCCAAGTGGTGAGGAAGCAAGAAAGAGTCTTTGAAAAATGGTCAAGATTGAATCTTTTACCAATGTTGACAAATAAGGGCTTCGTTTTGTTTTCTCTTATGAGATGGTTGGCCATAAGAAAAGATGTAGGAGAAGTTCCAGAAAACAAAGTTTATGACACTGAATGGTTTCCAGAGACAGGAAGCAACCCAGGCAGGGCCAGATGGGAAAGACACCAGGTAGTCGGGGCAGAAGACTGAGTCCAGGGTAAGGGGACCAGAGGAAAGGCAAGACAGAGCAGGGCAGACAGCTTAGGATTGGCTAGAAGGCGTAAAGCTTTAGGGGCGGTCCCTCGTTGCCTGCACCTGGTCCTGAGATGATCAGGGCTTCTTGTGGGTGGTATCTATCGTGGGTTTGGATATCAAAGGCACGATGCTCTAGGACAGGCCCTTTGTTATGTCTGAGAATCAGCTGGCTCGGGGAAGGTCAATCTCTCTGCAACAAGAAAGGTTTTGCAAGATATCAAAGTATCATAATATACATAAAATTTAAAAAATTATGCAATAGAGTCTTGGAGTCGGACACAACTGGCTTTGATTCTTGACTTTTAACTTCTCCTCTTCTTTACTCATCATTTGTTTCCTCCATCAAAAAAGTCTGTCTTCCTTAGTGATAATTTTCCATATCAAATGATTAATTTATGTTTCAGGGAAATGGAAACAATGAATAATACTAGGCCTATGGAATTTTCAGCCTTTGACAGAATTTTTGTGTAAATGCAAAAAGAAATAGGAAATGATATGAAGAGATGTCTAATGATAGTCCTCTAAACTCATTTGGATTGTTTCCAGCAATTCCTTCTGCTAAATCTTAAATTCCAAATAGATTTAAGTTGCATTTTTATTTGTATTTAAAATCGGTTACATTACATTTAATGAACTGATAACTAAATGACAAAAATCCAAAGAAAAAAATTAAAATGCAGAAGTTTTGGATAATGGGCAGTATATAAAAAAAGAAAGGTACCCAGTTACCTATCCAGATATTTTTCTAATTTTTCATCATTACTTGCAAGATGACAGCAAGAGAGTTTAGGCTCTCTGGTATCCTCATAAGTGTAAGAAGTATACTTAAAATACAGTAAGATTCATTTATGTTGGAGACTGTTTTCTTTACTTTTAAATATTTATATCAAAAGTTTATACTAGTGTGTGGTCTAGTGAGACTCTAAATCAGTGATTTTCAACCAGTGTGCCAAGAGAATCTTAGGTGTGCCATAAAATTTTTTAAAGATCACTAATTAAATTATTTTTGAAAGAAGTCCAAAGCACCAAAGCACAGTAAGTATATTCTTTTCTTTTTCACTCTTTGTTTCATTCAACATAATTTAAGTGTGCCATGGAAGTTTAACTATAGGCTCAAATGTGCTGTGAGATATAAATATTGAAAAATACTTCTATAAATTTATTTTTTCCCAAATTACTTGCTTGTTATTTCAGGATAATTTATTAATTAATACTCTCTTTCCTTTAAACATTCTATACCAAAGAGACATGTATTCTGATCCAATGAGTTGTCTATATATATTTAGCAGCAGTACCAACCACCTTAATTGTAATTACATTATAATGTATTTGTAATTTGTTATCCTCTAGCAATTTTTTTTCAGATTTTCTCCAGAATTGTTTCAGTATTTTTCCTAACAACTGTTCTGATAAAATTCCAAATTACTCAAATTGTATCAGTCTAACCTGAGCAGAGAATCCTATGGATAATACCTAACTATGTCATCCATCTGGAGGGCACTGTTACTGTTAACCCCGAGTCTTCCTTCCATTGTCCCTACATGTTCTCAGCATTTGCCAACATGAATCTTCATTCTCTTTATATAACAGAAAAGGAATCAAGAGTTCTAAATTTTAGGCCTTGTTCTTCAACAAATTAACTGTGTGACTTTTGAGACATTCATTCGCCAATGGGACATTGTATTTCTTCTGTTGTAAATTGAGTTTTCATGTCTTTTACTGATTGGTTGTTTTCTTTTTTTTTTAATTTAGTTGTCATTATTGTTTGGCAGGCCCGGGCTGGGTTCAAACCCACCAGCTCTGGTGTATGTGGCTGGCGCCCTCTGAGCTACAGATGCTGAGTCATGTCTTTATTAATTTCTAATATTGATTCACGAATTAAAGATATTACTTAGCCCTCTTAAATGCTTGCAAATGTTCTTAATTTATAATTTGCCTATTAATCTGGTAAACCATTGTTTTGTGGTTTGCTTTTTGTTGAGAATGTTAAATTTCCTTTTTTTGTTGTTGTTTTTTGTTTTTTTGGTAGATTATTTCATTGACGTTTATTTTACCTAAAGTGACATAAATAAGTCTCCCCCATATTCCACATCCCATCAAGACAGAACATTTCCATGGTCTCAGAAAGATCCCTTTGCTACCTGACAGCCGATCTTTGCTCTCACCCCACCAGAAGCAAATGCTGTTCTGCTTTTTTTTTTTTTTTTTTTTTTTTCTTTTTGCAGTTTTTGGCCGGGGCTGGGTTTGAACCCACCACCTCTGGTATATGGGGTTGGTGCCCTACTCCTTTGAGCCACAGGCACCACCCCAATGTTCTGCTCTGCTTATTTCAGCATGAATTAGCTTTGCTGCCCTAGACTATGATATGTGTATATAAAATCATGTAGGTCAATCTTCGTTTTAAATGAACTCCATATTTGCAAATTTGCCTAAGATTTATTTGTAAGCTCCCCGTAGTTTGACACTGTGCGGTAGTGCTTTTGTTTCGTTCACAAATGAGCAGAGCGGCAAAAACATTTGAGTTGTCTGATGCTGATATTCAGAAGTCAGAGCTCGGCCTGGTTGTTTTAGCTCACACTTTAAACAAGGGCCTTTTTGCAGCCTATTTATGGTGCTGTGTTTTCATATGTTTGCTTTCATGTTGAAGATCCTGCTGTTTAAAATGACCCTTAAGTGCTGTGTTGAAGCTCTGTGTTCCTTGGCTGTGAGTTCAACGTTAATGAATTAACAATATACATATTAAATGTATAAATATAATAGATGTAATAGCACATAAATATCTGTATATTAAATATGCTGCTTTAAAACAGAAATGCACGTAAAATAAGGTTTATTTTGATCAGTTGTCAAAATGTTGTGAGCAGAGCTTGCAGCAATCTGACCCTTCATGTTCTCTGCGAACAATGGTTTTGTATTTGCTAGTTCAGTATCACGGTGACCCCATAATACTTAACTGCTGTGGTTTGTTCTATTTAACCACTATCAGTGGGTCGTTTCTATTTAATCCCAATCAGTTTTACATTATAGAAATGTATACAAATTATTCATTCATTCTTTTGTCAATAGATATTTGGGTTGCTACTAGCTTAAGGCAATTTTGAATAAAAAGTTTCCAGGAACACTGTACAAGTCTTTTTGTGAACACATGAGCATATGTTTCCATTTCTCGTAGGCAGTACCGAGAGTGGAATTTCTAAATCATGGGGTAAACATACATTTAACTTTAGGAGAAATTTCCAATTTCCAAGGTGTTCATAATGTTTTATTTTCCCATGAGTAAAGTATGAAAATTCTGGTTGTTCCATAGCTTGACCAACATGTAATAGCCAATCTAATGGATATGTAGTCATATCTCATTGTAGTTTTAACTTGTATTTTGTGGTTGAAAAATGATGTTAAGCGCTTTTTCATGTATCTTCTAGCCATTTGGAGGGTGTATATATATATATGTGTGTGTGTGTGTGTTGGTGAAGTGCCTTTTTAATATGTTTGGAAATTTTTTAAATTAGGTTCTTTGTCTTTTTATTACTGACTCTGAGCAGTTATTAATACATTCTGGATACAAGTTTTTTGTCAGACACATGTATTGTAATCATGATCTCCTTATCTGCGGCTTGCCTATAAATTTTTAATACTGTTTTTTCATGACCAAAATTATTTAATTTAATAATGTTCATTTTTATCACTTCTTTCTTTTGTGGTTGGTTATTTTTGGATTCTATCGAAGAAATCTTTGCTTATCAATCTATCGTGAAAATATTCTAACGTACATCCTTCTAAAGCCTTATCATTTTAGTTTTTACATCTACGTCAATGATCCATTTCAAATTCACTTCTGTAAGAAGTGAAGAGTGAGTTGTTTGTTCTTGTGTATCTCACGGGGATGACCAGTTGTTCCAGAATCATTTGGTGAAATTCTTTCCCAATTAAATCGTTTTAATGTCTTACTGTAAAATCAAGTGACTGTGTAAGTGTGATCTATTTCAGGCTTTTTTCCATTGCTCCATTTGTCCATTTTTATGTCAATAACACACTTAACTGATTGCCATGAATTGACATCTCTGTAAGACAGGTAGTGTAAGTATTACCACTTTATTCTTCCTTTCCAAGAGTGTTTGGTCTATTCTAGGCTGATTTCTTGCTCATATAAGCTTGTGAAGTAGCTTATCAATTTCTGAATAATAGCCTGCTTGCATTTTACCAAAAGTGAATTGATAAATAGATTGATTTAAGGAAATTATTTGGTATTTTTATTCCTTTTCTTAATGATCAGGAGAATTCATTACTAAGACCTAGTATTTTCTTTGTGGGAGTATTTTTTTTAAGTATAAATTTAATTTCTCATTTAATTTCCTTGGCTGAAGAACATTAATCTCAATCTCTTTAGGCTTGTGCAAACTTATTTTATTATGGCCCAACATATGGTCTTTCTTGATGTATGCTCCATGTTTCCTAAAAAAAAAAAAAAAAAAAAAAGTCTCCTATAGTTGCTAGAGGTAGTATTTTTTTGTTTGTTTGTTGCAGTTTTTGGTCGGCCCTGGGTTTGAACTCGCCACCTCCACCATATGGGGCTGGAGCCCTACTCTGTTGAGCCATAGGTGCCACCCCAAGGTGGTGTTTCTTAATCTCAGATAGTGCTCTTGTTTGTTTAGTAACTGTTCTGGGTGTTGGGGAAAGTTCTGGCCTCCCACTTGACCTCTGCTGACATTGCTCTAGCCAGGGGTCCTCAAACTACGGCCCACTGGCCACATGAGGTGGTGTGATTGTATTTGTACTTCAAAATAAGATATGTGCAGTGTGCATAGGAATTTGTTCATAGTTGTTTTTTTTTTAAACTGTAGTCCAGCCCTTCAACGGTCTGAGGGACAGTGAATTGGACCCCTATTTAAAAAGTTTGAGGACCGCTGCCTAGGCCTTGTGACTGGACACTTCTCTATTGCTGAATCCACAGCTGTTCTCTGCTGAGTGTTATGTGGGACTGTTTGTTTACTGCCAAGTAGGAATGAAATTACTGGCTCTCCGCTTGGAGTCTGGAGTAGGCCCTTCTGTCTTGCTAAGTTTCCCTGTTCCTTGGGGCTTCTTTTCTTTTTTCTTGTTTCATGTTTTCACATTATGTACTTCTCCAGCACTCAGTCTAGGATATATAAGGCAAAACACACAAAACCAAGGACTCATTATCGGCTCATGACTTGGTGCCTGCCATCTCCAGTTAATGTGTTTTTTTCTTTCCACCCTTTACCATCTTCTTATATCTGTTTTATATATGATATTGAGAGTTTTTGTTGTTTTTGTTGGTGGGGATGTGGGTGTGTGTTTTGTTTTTACCAGAACTTAGTGGGAAGAGTAAAAAGTGCATTTACTACACCTTGGTCTGGGTTACCTTCATATTTGAAGAATATCTTTGCCAGATTTCTGGTTTGAAAGTTTTCTTTTTCTTACAGCAATGTCAATCTCATTGCACTGTTTTATGACTTGTCCCATTTCCGGTAAGTTAGCAATCATTCTTAGTGTGTCTCAAATGAGTGTAATATATATTTTTCCCTCTGGTTGCTTTTAACACTTAATTTTCTTTTTCTAGAATTACTGATTAATTTGGCGGTACATACAATTACTATGTTACATAGTTTTGCTTCTGTAAGATTAAAGTCCAGGTTGTAGTTGTGCCCTTTCCCAGGAAGAATGCGATACGCTGTGCAATGTACCCTCCCCACCTCGAATTTGAGTTTTTCCTCACACGTGAGCATGTAGTTGTTAATCTACTGGCTCAAATTAAGTACTAAATACGTGTGATGCTTGTTCTTTCATTCTTTTTGTACTCTGCTTAGAAGAATGTTCTTCAAATCCATTCAGGTTGTTACAAAAGATGCAAAATCTCTGTCTTTTTATGGCTGAACAGTTTATTCATATGTTGAAGAGCACTCGGCTGTTTCCACATCTTTGTGATTGTGAATTGTGCTGCAATGAATATGCACAAATTTCCTTATGGCAAAATGATTTTTTTCTTTTAGATAGAGACCTGGTAATGGGATTGCAGGATGAAATGGTAGATGTACTTGTAGTTAATCTCCATACTTCTTTCCACAGAGGCTGTACTACTTTGCAGTACCAACAGTGCATGGGTGTTCCCTTCTCTCTGCACCCACACCAGCATTTACTGCTTTGGGACTTTGTGGTGTGGGCCATTCTCACAGGAGTTGGGTAATATCTCAAAGTGGTTTGGATTTGCATTTCTATAATGATTAGGGATGATGAGCATGTCTTCACGTGTTTGTTAACCATTTGCCTGTTCTCATGAGAAAAGATTCTGTTCATGTTTCTTGCCCAGTTTTTAATGGGGTTGTTTGATTTTTTTTTTTCTTGTTGATTTGCTTGAGTTCTTTGTAGATTCTGGTTATTAGCCCTTTCTCAGATTTGTAGCATACCGATATCTTCTCTCATTGTGAATATTGCCTCTTTGCTTTGTTGATTGTGTCCTTAGCTGTGCAGAAACTTTTTCACTTGCTCAGATCCCATATATTTATTTCTATTGTTGCTACAATTGCCAGTGGGGTCTTCTTCATAAATTCTTTCTCTAGGCCTGTAAGATTAAGAGTTTTTCTCACACTTTCTTCTATGGTTTTTATAGTTTCATGACTTAGAGTTAATTCTTTTATCCATTGTCAGTTAATTTCTGTAAGTGATGAGAAGTATGGTTCAGTTTTAATCTAATTTGGAGGGACACTTTAATGCCCTTTGCAGAGTGCCAGGGTGTCCCGTCTCACAGCACCTCAAACTCTTGGGCTCAAGTGATTCTCTTGCCTCAGCCTCCTCAGTAGCTGGGACTGCAAGTGCCACCATAACACCTGGCTATTTGTAGGGATGGGGTCTAGCTCTTGCTCAGTCTGGTCTCTTGAACTCATGAGCTCAAACAATCCACCTGCCTTGGCCTTCTAGGGTGCTAGGATTATAGGTATGAGCCACTGTGCCCAGCTTCAATGTTAATCTTTTACATGTGGCTAACCAGTTCTCCCAGCACCATTTATTGAATAGCGATTCTTTTCTTCAGTGTATGCTTTGTCAAAGATCAGAAGACTGTATAAAGCTAGTTTCATCTCTAGATTCTCTGTTCTGTTCCATAGATATATGTCTCTATTTTTATTCCTATACCTTGCTGTTTTGATCACTATAGGCCTGTAGTATAGCCTGGAGTCTGATAAAATGATGCCTCCAGATTTGTTATCATTTCGTAGAATTGTGTTTGCTGTTCAGGTTTTCTTCTGGTTCCATACAAAACTTAGAACTATTTTTTCAAAATCTTTAAAAGCATGACATTGGTATTTTAATGGGTATTGTATTAAATCTGCAGATAGCTTTGGGTTATATAGACATTTTAACAATGTTGAATCTTCCAAGCCACAAGAATGATATGTTCTTCCATTTGTTGACATCCTCTGCAATTTATTTTCTCAACGTTTCATAGTTCTCTCTGTAGAGACCCTTCACATTCTTTGTTAAATATATTCTGAGGTATTTTACTTTATTCTATACTGCTATGAAGAGTATTATGTCTTTGATTTGATTCTTAGCTTGACTGTTGTTGGTATATATGAAGGCTACTAATTTCTGTACCTTGATTTTATATCTTGAGACATTACTGCATCTCTTTATCAATTCCACGAGTCTCACAGTTGAATCCTTGGTGTTTCTCTAGGTATAAGATCATATCATTAGCATAGAGTAAAAGTTTGACATCCTCTATCCCCATTTAGATACCCTTGATATCTATCTCTTGTCTGATTGCATTGGCTAGAACTTTTAGCACTACGTTGAATAGTAACAGCAATAGTGGACGTCCTTGTCTGTTTCCAATTCTAAGAGGGAATGCTTTCAGTTTTTCTTAGATCAATATGATATTGGCTATAGGTTGATCTTGGATGACTTTTATCAGTTTAAGGAATGTCCCATCTATGCCAATTTTCTTAAGAGTTCTTCTCAAAAAAGGATCATGAATTTTGTCAAATGCCTTTTTCTGCATCTCTTAAGAGGATTGTATGATTTTTATTTTTACTTCTGTTTATGTGGTGAATTCCATCTATAGATTTGGATATGTTGAACCAGCCTTCATCCCTGGGAGGAAGCCCACCTAGTGGTGATAAGTTATTTTTTGATATGTAGCTGATTTGTGCTTTCCAAGTATTTATTAATAATTGTAAGTATTATTAATGATATGTTTCTGTAGCTTTCTTTTTTACTTACATCCTTTCCTGATTTTGGCATCAGGGTGATATTTGCTTTAATTTTCACAACTGGTTTCAGAAATGTGATTTGATGTTGTTGTTTTTATTTTTTAATGTTCATCAAAGTTAGAAAATAAGTGATCTTTTTTTTTTTCTCTCTCATGTCTATCTCTTTTTTTTTTTCTAGTACTTCAATTACATGTATTTTTATCTAACTTCTATTCTTTTTTGGTTTAATGAAGCTCTCTCCATTGTTTTTCTGCATTAAAAAACCCACAAAACTCTCAGCTTTGGTTTAGATAGATTTTTCTAGCCCTGAATTCAAATTAACTGTTCCTTTTTTCCTGCTGTGTTTAATCTGCTAGTAAGCCCATGAAGCAAATTATTTTAAATATGGTATTATTCAATACCAAAATTTCAATTATTATAGATCTTATTTCTCTACTGAATCCTTATTTGTACTCTCACTATTTGAAATCCTTTATCATATTTATAATAGTAGTTTTAAAGTACATGTCTTTTAATTCAATCATCTGGGTCATTTCAGGATAACTTTCTATTGTCAGATTTTTTTCTTCTGGTTTCTTTTCACAATTACCTGTTAATTCATATACCTGGTGGTTTTTTATATTATGCTGTGCAGTATAGAAGCTCTGACGTTTTCGTTTTTCTCCATAGTGTGTCAACATTTGTTCTGGCAGGATATTAATGTACTCTTTAGATAAGCTTCATCTGATTAAGGAGTGTTTTTAAGGTCTTGTTGGGTTAGGAGTAAAGACATCACTGTATTTGAATCAAATATCATTGAGGAAAAAAAGTTTTGTTAGGATGGGTCTAAAAGTAGCTTTTTCTCTAATTATTAGCCTACTCCTATGGCATGGACTTGCTGGGGTCTCTACTGAATACTCAGGCCTACACTCAGTAAGGTGTCTACACTCTGGCTGAAGGTCCTGAGTGTTTCCCTGCCTGTGTGGAATCTGGCAGTTGTTTATTTCACAGCCTCCAGATGGATGGATGTTCTTTCCCCAGTGGTTGTTCTATCTAAAGTGGTTGTTATTTGCTAGAAGCAGTGGTTTCTTGTTCTGTGTACAAAAATTTGGAAAACCTTCAAGATTTGTCTCATAAAGGAGTGCCTTATGAAGTGTCTTTCTGTAACCCTCTTCTCTCTTGTACCCCACTCTACAAATTTCAGTCACTTCAATACCCCAAACTCCAATGTCTGCCTTCTCAGCTCAGTGAAATCATTTTTCCCTGTTTGGACCTTCCCCTCCCCAATTACCACCAACCAAAAAATGTTTCCCAAAAGAAAGTTAGAATGATTGTGAGGTTGATCTCAGTTTTTCTCCTTTTCTTAGAAATCACAGATCTACTTAAGTTGTTTCAAAAGTTTTGTCCGTTTTAATGTCATGTGTTTTTGTAGCTCCAAATCTCAATAAATATTTATTCTATTGTGTCGTGGTATATACTAATCGATGGAGAACTTTGTACTCTATACATTGATGCTGTTCATTTTTTTCTACTTTTAATTTTTTTTATTCTTTTCAGCTTATTACTATATGATGTCGATATGTAGCGATTTTCGGCCAATTTTTCTCTACGAATTCAAATTGAACCAAAGCGCTGCCGAAACAGCCCGAAAAATTAACCAGGCATTTGGCAATGATAGTGTTAGTGAATGCACTGTTAGACGTTGGTTTGCGAAATTTTGTTCT
>CAUYPK010082953.1:0-11727 GCA_963574355.1 Loris lydekkerianus
TACAAACATCAATGGTTTGGTCCCTGTCTTAGGTTGACTGAATGCAGAGTGATCTTACCCGTCTTTGGGTACTATGAATGTAATCCACCATGCAGCCTCTCCATATCCTGTCTTAGGTTGTCCCCGCTTTGGGAATCTTAAGCTATGAGAATGGATGAGATTACCCAGGAACAGAGAATAAAGTGAAGAAAGCCCAAGATCAAATCTCAGTGGAACAGACAGCATCACAGTCAGCAAAGAGCATGTAAAGTCAGAAAAGTGGAAAGGAGCAAGTGAGGTTAAGAATGAATCTGGGATACTTTCATATTAGCTAAACTCAAAGGGATTGTTTGGGGGAGAGAAAGATGAAGCACACTGCCAAGAGTTCAAATATGATGAACACCAGAAAGTGACCATGGGATTCAGTGCCCCTGTGAAGGAGTGATCCAGATGGTCAAAGTCTAGAAAGATAATGAGAGGGAGGGAAGTTGAGATAGCAGTGCCGTCTGCAGGTTCAAGCCACTTCCATGAGACGCGAAGGAAGTAGAAAGTGGCTAGAAGAGGCAAGCCTGAGGAATATTTAAATATTACATAATTTTTGGTAGCAATATAGTAGAGAGACCCAATTTTAAAATGCCTAAAAGAATGCAGATAATCAAAGAGAAAATGTTCATGTAAAACATAAGAGGAGTACCAGCCTTTAGGGAGAAATTCAGTTCCTAGACAGCAAGACATAAATGGTAGGATGAGCACACTTCAAACTAAGGTAGTGTATTTTGTGCAGAGAAGTTCTGGGGGCCTTTAATTAATGGGTTCTATTAAATGTGATAGAATGTCATCTGCTAACAGTGATTGCATTGGTCTTGGTGATGGGGAGAAAGGATGTATAAAAGTTAAGCACAAATAAGCAAAGGAATAAATAAAAATGCTTCTGGGCTCAGTGCCTGTAGCACAGTGGTTACAACATCAGCCACATACACCAAAGGTAGCGGGTTTGAACCCAGCCCAGGCTAGCTAAATAACTGCAACAAAAAAAATAGCTTGGTATGGTGGTGGGCGTCTGTAGTCCCAGCTACTTGTGAGACTGAGGCAAGAGAATTGTTTAAGACCAAGAGTTGGAGGTTGCTGTGAGCTGTGACTTCATAGCACTCTACCAAGGGTGACATAGTGAGACTCTGTCTCAAATAATAATAATAATAAATAATAATAATAATAATAATAATACTTCTGTAGAGGTTGAAGTAAGCTTCTGGAGAGACATTTTAGGGCTGCAATGTTTAACACATACTTGAGTTTTGACATCATGTATTTAGAGTTAAGTTAGTTAATATGTTTCTCTTGTGAAGTTCAACTGTTCAGGTACAAGCAGACAGAACACAATTATTTGGCTCCAGACAGTATGTTTTCTGCAAGATGGAAATTTGTGGGTATCTGCAAAGGAAAGATTATGGTGGCGAAACCTAGACTATAATTTGTACAAGAAAGGCAATGAAATGGAAAACAGTAGAGGTACTGGATTGGGGTTTAATATTAAATGCTTTAAAGTAAAATACTTTAAGACAGTCTCTTTGCTCTACCACACATGAGAACATAAGCTTACCAAAGTGACTTCTTCAGAACATCAACAATTTATTATGCAAACACTCCCCTCCTTTCTATTCATATGCGGGTCAAAATACAACCTAAATCATTATTTGAACAAGGGCATCCAGATTACCCCACTGTAGATAGTCATCCTTTTAAGTGAGAATGAAGATTCGTGAAACATGTCCAGTACTGCCTCTTGTCTGGCAAATAGGGCATTAATTGGTAGAAGGGTGCTTAAACATGAAAAAAGGTATTATTTGGGGCATTTTTTTATAGAGAAGTTTAGTATAGAGAAAGATGCGAACACTTGGAAATATACATGGTGGTATCATAGTTCTAGTTTTAAAGATTAGCTTTTTTGTTATAGTTAGATAAATATTAAAAAGTCATAATATTGCTAAGATAATGTTTGATTTGGAGCAGCCCTTTTAAATTTGTTCATATTCTCTCCGCCTAGAGCACTGAACATGGTCTAATTGCAGCTTTTTTTGCTTCCAATTGTATGTTCCCATTCATTTTTTTCTACAGGCAGCTTTCAGCCACATGCATAATTGTATCTAATTTTAAGAGTCTCAAATTCAGATTGTGATGACTAAATGAGATCCTTTGTTTATTGCTTGTTTAGTCTTCCTTCCACATCAAAATTTCGACAAATAATAGTTCTTTTTTATAAAAAAAAATAAATGATTGTTTTATATATTAAAGCTCAGTGAGTATAAGGTCCTACTGAAATATCCCTTTGGAGCTAGAACAGAATTTACTGCAGAATCTGCTTTCACATAGGGAGATTGATCATCTTGGTATTTCTAAAACTATTAATTAAAATGATGTAAGATCTGTAGCTTTTGAAGAAGACAAATTTGAAGGACATTTTTCAATAGTCTCCTAGATTAAGCCTGTCGTCTCCATCTTCATAATACCAATCACACATCACATATTCCGAGAAGGAATATCCAGGCATATGGATTTGGTACATATGTCATCCTATAAAATTACTGTCAAAATGCAAGATGAGAATTACAAGGAAAACGCACCAAAATAATTTCAAAAAACAGTTATCTCTCCCAAGATCCTAGGCAGTCACTGCAGAGCTTCCTGGCAGCAAAAAGCAGCGGGAGGCAGCTAATGAGGCAAGTCATCCGTTATCATTGCTGTGCTTAGTCTGATTTAGTTATCTGAATCAAAATGACAGATTCAGGAGGAAGGCTCCTGGGAACTTGACTGAAAATGTTATGTTGATGTAACCATGCATTGATCAGTCTAGTGGAGTGCTTCTTAGTCTCCATGCCAACAACCAAAAGAAACAAAAAAATACTGGGTTAAAGGGCATGCTTTAGGAAAACGGATATTGGGCAAGATATTTTCTTTATAAACAGGCTGAGTTAAACATTGAAATAAGCTCCATGCCCTGACCAACTTGGGGCTTCTCAACACATAAGAGGTTTTATAAAGTAATTTCAGCTTGTCAGGAACAATTTTCCTCTTTCCCTTTAGGATTACTTAGAACTTTAGCTTTTGCAACTATAACCTGTGTTATTGGCAGCCTATTAACTTTATTCCAGTGTGAACACTCAAAGAATTAACTCTTTCCATCCTCTCTTAATCCCCTACGGTTCTCCAAAGCCAGAAGTAGACAGCTGTTTTTAAGGTGCATTTGACCTGCCAGCATAAATTTAAGAGGCTTGATAGAAGAGGTACTAAAAATTGGAAAAAAGAAAGAATACAAATTACCTGAGGGGGATACATGCTGTTGACGAATAGCTCTGTCTGCTAACTCTCGGTTTGAGGAAGACTTTTGGTATTTGGGATCCATGGGCTAGACAGATTTTTCTTGTTATGAGCCAACTATCAACATTCAGAAAATAGCATAAAGGGTACATTAAAAGCCATATATGATGAAGAAAAGATTGCTCTCCTAAAGATAGAATAGCTCATTGCACAAACCTCATTCAATTACAGATAATAGAACTGAAGATGGTTTATAAAAAAGTTAGTTTTTTTTTGGACAAATGTACAAGTTTTTGGTATGAGACTTGAACAGATCCAAGAATAGAGAAAATCACACATATTCTTTCATTTAGTTTGTCTGTTTTATTTTATGCTAAAAAGTAGAAATGTACAAAACATCTTTAACTACTCCCCTGGAGTCATTTAAGTTGATTTGGGCATCACATTAGGGTTTAACAATTTTCTAAACTGATCCAATTTAATGCTTTTTAAAGAACTCACTTCCTTGGTCTTTCAAGCAGCCTCTCCACATCTCCAAAACAAAGTGCCCAGCTGTATAAATGAATGAAATAAGGGCCTGCAGGAAGCCAAAAGCCTAATTTTAACCACATGCTGGAAAGTAGGAGAATTTATGTGTTTTATCCAAGATTTTTTTTCCTCTCTCTTCACTGGGAACTCTGCTTTTGTGGGTGATTTTTTTTTTTCTGGTCCATTAACTCATTATTTAATCTAGGCTGAGGCCAGTAAGGATGCTAAGTAAACAGGGCTTCATCTATTGTTACCTCTGTCCAGGATGTCCTTCACGGTGGGCACTATGAGCCCTGATCTCCCCCACCTCTAGCCATAAGGCAGTAGTCACCAAGAATCCTCAGAAAACTCTTAAAAATATTCAAGCTTTTGGAAAATTATGAGGGGAAGGTGTGGCCCCACTCTAAGTCAGAGGTGGGCCAGATAGATGTTGGTGGGTTGCGTTCTTGTGGGTCCTGTTCTGAGCACAGGTTTCTGGTCGTGATCTGTCCTGATTTCTGAAGTTCATCTCCTCTGCTGCCCATCACGTCCGCAGGCTGTATGAGAGCTCCACGCAGGTCCTGATTGGCAGACCCAAACTATCAACTGAGAAATCCCAGCAGGCTCCTCGCTGGTTACTCTCTTAAAGGCCTGCCCATCTGCAATCATGCCCATGATATTTGCATTGTTCTTCTTTATTTTTCTCAGTATTATTAACTTACTGTTTCCTTGCCTGACACTCTCTTTACCCAGGTTTCATGATAAAATTCTCTTGGAATTCATTGGGATTTGAGGGGTTTCTCAAAAGTACTTTAGGATGACTAGTTAATTTTTTAAAATGTTGATGAAGTATATATTACCGTCTGTTTCTGATAGTACTCAGTGAAAGAACTAAGGAATATACAATATCTCCCTGCCCTGAAGAAGAGTCCAGAAAGTGAGCTAAGAACTATATACTACTAGTTATGAAATGGGAAAATAGACAATAACGGGAAGAAAAGGTCAAAGGTATCATTTTGAAGTTCCCTTCAGATACTTGTCAAAGTAAGGAAGGCTCAGAGGAAAACTCAAAATGAAAGCAGACGAGGGGCAGTTCTGCTTGGAGTACATCACCTAATACCACGTGCTTGAACTCCTGTAAGAAAGCATTCAGTTTCAGTTCCAGAAGGTTCTGCCACAGGTGAAGTTAGCCAGTGTGCCAAGAGAGAAGTTAAGATATTAATAACACTGCGTGCCCAAGCCTCCCTGGTGGCTTTGACAGGAATTCTTAAATTAAACCATAGAATTCTGAAATTTTATTTTATACATTTATTTATTTATTTAAGACAGAGTCTCACACTGTTGCCCAGGCTAGAGTGCCGTAGAGTCATCAAAGCTCACAGGAACTTCAAACTCTTGGGCTCAAAAGATCCTTTAACCTCAGGCTCCCAAATAGCTGGGACTATAGGTGAGTGCCACTGTGCCTGGCTAATTTTTCTATTTTTAGTAGAGATGGGGTCTTAATTTTGTTCCAGCTGATCTTGAACTCCTGAGCTCAAGCAATCCACCTACTTAATGCCTCCCAGAGGTTTTGGATTACAGGTGTCAGCCACCATGCATAGTCAGCATAGTGAAATTTTAAATTCAGAACTTCTGCTTTGCTTTCTTTATAAGAGAAAATGTATTCTGAACCTTAAGCATTACTTTTTGAATCCTTCCATCAGCTCTTTTCTAAGGAGACACCTTATTTCCTACTCTCTGACACCCTCTTCCTGTCTCCTGTCCTGCTTTCTTCTCTAAATCCTTCGTTACACCATCTGTAGGAACAATGCCAAAACAAACTTTGTCTTTTGTTTCTATGAAAGATTAATAGATTTATTTCTTTTGTAGTTTATATTTAAATGATGAATGAGAGATCATGTTAAAAATTGTTGGAATATACACATTTTGATTAAATTCTAGGTCAAATCTCCACAAATACTAGCAATTCCAAAACAACCCAAACTTTGAGAGTTATAATTTCATGCAGGGACATTTTACAGAGCCACCTGGTTTCTGCTGGACAAAGATAACTGTGGAGGCTTCATTGTGTTAAGTTCCCTGTAGCTTCGTGTTTTTTTTATGACAGCATATTAAAAAGCATCACATATTTTCAGCATTGCATTTCATTTGCTATGTATTTAAAGACATCCTAACCTTGACCCTAATGATCTAAAAACACTACAAAAACTCATACCACCCAAAATACAAAAACAAACTGAAACATGCTGGTAAAGCGAAAATTGAATTCATATTTACTTTTACAGATTTATTCTGCAGAGAAACACAGTGATCAGAAGTACCATAAAAAGCATTTGGAATTTCAGATACAAGTAATTTAAAGCACTATTTATTTATAAGATAAAACAAAAACCAACACCAACTAAAAACAAATAAAGTAGTAAATTATTTATTAAAGGAGAAGAGAAGTACATTCATTGCCTGCCAGGTAAGAGTTCCAATAGGATATGTGCACACGATTAAGACAAAATATTTCAAATCTGGATACTGGCTGTCCAGACACAATGTTGTTGTTGTTGTTGTTTTTCCCCTTTCTTTCCATTTTTCTTTTCTTTCAATTTTCTTTCATTTCTCTATTTCTTTGTTTTTTCCTCCTTTTGTCACTTTATTTTTCTTATCTCTCTTTGTTTCTTATTTTTTCATTCTCAGTATCTTTGTTTCTTATTTTTATTTTCACTCTTTCTCTTTTTCTTAGAAAATATCAATTCAATGCTATCTCTTTTAAGAACACTAATAAAGATGGAGAGAAAAAATTCCAATAAAGAATTGATAATGTTCCACCCCAGTCTGGGAGATTCTAGATGTTCTAATATGATAGGAACTGAAAGAAGTAAGCATTCCATTTGAGATTGTGGTTTTTTTTTTTTTTTTTTTTTTTTTGCTAAATAGGTATTTTGAAAAACATCAGAGTGCCAAAAGTTACAACAATCTATTAATAAAAACACTTTCCAGATGTCTCCACTTGCCAGACTGAAGTCTAGATGGATTTACCCATTTCTTGTTAATGTGAAATTTTTGCATTTAGCAAACTTTATTTTTTTTTCTTTCTTTTAGATCATTCAGGATGGTAGAATCCTTATATCAGAACAACATACATATCTAATGTAACAGTGAAGAACTTACTGAATTAAATAAGACAGTTGCTATTCAGTCTCTCTTTTGCAAGATACTGCATGGAAATACCTGAAATTAAGTCTGAATCTATTTCCTGTCACCTTCCAGATATGTTAAAACAGCCTATACTTTTTCTAAAAGAATGCATTCAGTTGCAACTTGGATCAACACCTGATTTTACATGATTGCTTGAATATAAAGCTGACTTGGCATTCCTTTCTATATTCTAGCCAGTCCTTGTAAAAAAGGAAATGCTTGTTTTTCTTAAAATGTTCTGATGCTTGTTAACTCTTCAGATTCAATCCAAAAATTTATGTTTTGTAGTCAATATTCTAAAGGGGAAAGGAAAAACATTCTGACAGATTATTTTTCCTTGGAGGACTTTGGTTTAAGCCTTTATTCAAAAAGAATACTAGATGAGTGATAACTGAGAGGCAAGAAATATTTTTTCTGGTCTCTGAACAGTGAAAATGACACATAATAGTGTATGGTGTTGTGTAGACTCCTCAAATCCATCAAGATGTGAAGTCAGCACAGTATTGCTTTTTCTGCTGCATGCATCTCATTTTAAATATTCAAACTTGATGGTTCTTTACCAAGAAACATCATTGGAAATCTTCCTTTTAGCCTTATGTATGAAAGAGCCAAAACACAGCAAAGACAAAAAGAAAAAGTTCTTTTAAGGGTTATGAAGAACTCAAATTGTACATATATATGTACATAGCATTGTGGCAGGCACCTGTAGTCCCAGCTACTTGGGACGTTGAGGCAAGAGAATCTCTTGAGCCCAGGAGTTTGAGGTTGCTGTGAGCTGTGATGCTTCCCAGGGCTATAGAGTGAGACTCTGCCCCACCCCGCCCCCAAATACCACATATTATGGTGCAAATAGATAGAAGACAGTGCATGAACCCCTAATATTGGTGGTATGATCTATTTTATTTCATGGGATATCATATTAAATATTCCTTACTAATACTGCAACTTTTATCTTTCCATATTTGAAATTCTAAACGGATAGTTTGACCTTCTCTTTCCTTCTTTGGCCATCCTTTATTTCTTTCCCTGGCTTGACTGCTCTGGGTAGAGCATTATTTAGGTAGAGAAACAGAGGTGTAAAGGGTGAAAATAATGAAAATTGTTTTCAGAATAGAATAATGAACTGAACTGGCATATACATGGTAAGGGCAAACTTGACTTTTATGTAAAATAAATTGTTGAAGAGAATGGTATTGAGCAAGTTGGGCAAAAGGAGAGAAATGTTAACTTGACTATGAAAAAACTTGTGTTTGCTTTCTATTGTCCTAGAGCCGATTTTCTAAAACAGAGTTGTCTCTTTACCTAAATTTCTGCTCTTCTTCACTACACCTCACTTTCTGTTATCACTATTTCTGAGATGTTATTCAGTCAGTTCCCAGAAGGCATTTTTTTTTGTTTTTTTTTATTACTGCAAATCAAGCAACTCAGATACTACTATAGTAATTTTTTTGTGTTCATTCTTCCATATTTTATTCAATCAAAGTTACCAGATACTACATCAGAGTCACTCATTCTTAAATATAATTTCATTTGCTTTAGTAAGCTATTATCAAAACCCTGAAATATGGCAAGTCGATTGAGATTTATCTGATTGTTCTCCCTATCAACAATATTCTACTAGTATTTGTGAAATAAATGAAATATAAATGTATAATTGTGGTTTCAAATATTTAGACAATTGTTCAATGTCTACAGGGTGCATATCAAACAAGTAGACATTTCCTAGCCTATTAAACAGCACTTCAAAGGTTAGAATTGCTTTCCTTTTGAAATTTCTTGGCAAATCAATCTTTGAAGAGAAGTAACAATTACAGCAAATTCCTCTTAAGCTAAGCAAATAATTTATGGGTATAACAAAGTTAATTGAAAATTTAACAGTAATGGTTGAGTAAGTAATCTTTTTGCCTTCAAATTATTACATATGTACAAACCAGTATGGAACTGGGAGATTGTGTGGAAACCTCCAATAAAAGCCTATCCTTAACTCTGGTAAGTTCTCTCATTTTATTCCAATTTCTTCATGTGGATCTGAGTTATCCAATTTCGTTTCAAATAATATTTCATAGAGTAAAGCATACATACAGTGTAGGAATTCTACAGTGTGAAACATGTGACAACATATTCCACCCACATTTGCTTCAGTGATATCTCTTAGCCTTGATGGACCTCCTCTCCTCCTAAGTATTCCTATGTACATTTTATATATCAACTGTTCATACGCAGGATGAAATTTTGCATAAATTATAAACTATTAGATAAAATAATTGTGTTTTTGTTACTCATTATTTGTTCCATGAGTTCTTAATAAAGGCAAAATATTAGGTCATATATTCATGTCAAACTTTGGCTGTACAAGGCAAAGAAGGCATTGTTTTCACTTTCCAAGAGTTAACAACTGGTGATTCTGAATCCTGTCATTGAGTTATAAAAACCATTTAGACAACTGGTTAGAAAATGCAAATGCCATACCCAATACCAACTTACCCTTAGATCTGCTATGGTTATTTATCTATTTACTTATTTAATTATTATTATTATTATTATTTTTTGAGACACACATGTCACCCTCAGTAGAGTGCCATGGCGTCATTTCTCACAGCAACCTTAAACTCTTGAGCTCAGGCTATCCTCTTGCCTTAGCATCCCAAGTAGCTGGGACTACAAGTGCCCAGCACAATGCCTGGCTATTTTTAGAAATGGGGTCTCACTCTTGCTTAGGCTGGTCTAGAACTCTGAAGCTCAGGCAATCCACCTGCCTCAGCGTCCCAGAGTGCTAGTATTACAGGTATGAGCCACCCGTGCCAAGCCTCTGCTATGATTGTTGACTGATTGTTTTTCAAATAATACTATATCTCACAGTTGATTCTTATGAAAGGAGAGTAGTCAAGTAAGCTAATGAAATAGATTATGACTTTTCTTGTCTTAAAGTTTCTAGGACATCTTGCAGCATACTCTATCTAGTGTTCCAGTTACAATTTAAACATGTAAAGAGCTTAGAAGTCATCATTCCTATTGTGTGAAAAAAAATTAGATAGTAAACTAAAAAATATGATTTATTTTGTACCCATCATAAAATTGTACTCTCAAGAAAAACCAGAACCCTAATATCTAAAACGCAGACACAAGAGATTATCACTGATAAGGTCAGCTTACCTACAATAAAAGCTGGTGGAACCATACTGACATGAACATATGAGTAGTAGTGTTAACAGAATACTGGAAGCTGATGAGAAACTCCTTAGTGCCATGTACATTTTAAGGCAGATACATGTTAAGGGCAAATCCTTCACAGGATTTGTGTATTTTATTCACAAGATATGCCACCAAGCTTTCAAAGTGCAGAGATAGGAAAAGTCTTATCTGGCAGAAAGAGTGAAAAAGTAATCATTTTGAAATATACCCAAAGCATTCTAGACAAAACATTACTACTCTTCATGGCAAAAGTCTTTTTACAAATAAAGAGAAAGACAATTACTCATCTTTACCCCCTTTTAGTCTTCCTGTTTCACATAACTACAGAGAAGAAATCCAAGAAAAGTTTGTGGGGCAGATACAGTGGCTCACGCCTGTATCCTAGCACTCTGGGAGGCCAAGGAAGGTGAATTGCTTGAGTTTAGGAGTTTAAGACCAACCTAAGCAAGAGTGAGACCCAATCTCTACTAAAAATAGAACATCTAGCCTTGCATGGTGGTCTCAGCTACTAGGAAGGCTGAAGCAAGGGGATCACTGGAGCCCAAGAGTTTGAGGTTACTGTGAGCTATGATGACGGCACTCTACCCAAGGTGACAAAGTGAGACACTGTCTAAAAAAAAAAAAAAAAGTTTGTGGCATCACAGTTCAGGTACACAGACCAAACACAATACTGAGAAGCGATCATAAGATTATAGAACAAGTCCCCTCCTGGATACTTTGCTACCAAATAAAGAAAATAATAGCTGGATAAACCCGAAAGATTTGCAAAGTACAGGCTTTATTTTGGAAGAAGTACTTAGGGAATCCATAGGCAACAGAGACAAAAACTAGGGTATTGGTAGAAATTGATGCCACAAGAACCTACAACTAAAGCAAATACTCAACACGGTCCAATTTCTAGCCAGATTAATATTAAAACTCACATGTTGACTTTTTACGTATTATCTGATGCATCATACCATGTCCAACTTCAACCAAAAACTATAAAGCACACTAAAAGGCAAGAAAAATACTGAACTAACAAGGCAAGCATCTGAGCCACATTCAGATATGACACATATTTTGGAATTTACTAGATAATTTACCAAACAAACAACAACAACAAAACCCCCAACAATTGTGATTAATATGTTCATATGTATAGGTGAAATAGTAACAAGTGAGAACAGAAGAGTAATGTCAGCAGAGAGATGGTAACTCTTAGGAAAAAAAATCCAAAGAAAATCCTCAAATTTAAAAACATTGATTGCGGGTGCAGCAACTGTGGCTCAAGCAGTTAACGCACCAGCCAAATTACACCTGAGCTGGTGGGTTCTAATCCAGCCTGGGACTGCCAAACAACAATAATGGCTGCAACCAAAAAGTAGCCGAGCATTGTGACAGGCGCCTGTAGTCCCAACTACGTGGGAGGTGGAGGCAGGAGAATTGCTTGAGCCCAGGAGTTGGAGGTTGCTGTGAGCTGTGATGCCACAGCACTCTACCCGGGGCGACACCTTGAGGCGTTGTCTCAAAAAAAAAAAAAAAGAAAGAAAGATTATTATGAGA
>CAUYPK010082954.1:0-26987 GCA_963574355.1 Loris lydekkerianus
CAACCTTAAAAAAAAAAAAACCCAACCTCTGGGGATGCCCAGTTGGGTGATTCCCTTGAGGTCAGCAGCTCTTTGCTAACCTGATCAAACACACTACCCCACCTCCACCAAGTAGAGAGGAAAGACAAAAATGCTATAAATCAAACCAAAACAAGAAAACAGAAAACTTTATGGGATAAAATTGGGTGAAAAACCAAATAACAAGGGTAGAAACACTAGCAAAAATGAAGTTCTAGTTATTGAAAAATGGGAAATTGTATTTACACTAGAAAAATGGAGAAAGAAAAGAAAAAATCTGTACAGAAAAGGTTGAAATTAAAAAATAAAACAACATCAAAATAAACAAAAAACAAACAAACAAAACAACAAAGCAGTATATATATATATCATGTTGAATATTGTCTGGGCAACAAGTGGTCTTCTGGGGTATGAGATGTTAATCACAATGCTGATATGACTGGAGGCCTCCGCTGATTTCTCAAACCCCACAGGGTAGACACCCTAAATCTCTCTTTAGCCCTCTTAAGAGGCACTGTGAACTAAACTTGCTCAGCAGAAGCTTTCCCAGGAAAGTGCTTGTTGCTGGAATCACTGCTGAAGTGGCTATCCACTTACCCAGTGTGCCAAAACTGGTCTCACTCTGCCCCTGAGGGTTAGGGCTGTAAGGCGGCTCAGTCCCTGCCTTTAGCCTGCTCAGTCACTAGGTTACTAGCGCCCACCAGATCCTTGCTCTGCAACCCTGAGGGCGAACCTTCCTGGGCCAGTTCTTTCTCAATGGCTCCCTACCGCCCACAGCCAAACACTATTAGCTCCTTCCAGCTCAGCAGCTCAGTCTGGGGCCCTAGACAATGCCAAAAGTTCTCTGCACTCCTGCTCAAGCTCTCCCCAAAGCAGTTCAACTGAGGGCCAAGTCCAAAAACACCAAAACAGTTCACAGGTAAGGCCTTTCTGGTTTTCAGTCTCACTGCAACTGTACTTATACAGCTGTCAGTGGGATTAGACCTATCGAACACATGCAGCCACTTGCCAGTTTTCCACTGTTTTTGTCCTCCTCTAGGAGTCCAGAAGTCTCTCGCTGACTCCCTGTATCCTCAAAGGGATGATTATAGGTAGATCCCACCAGCCAGGGATGCCTCGAGTCTTATCTCCCCAGACTTATGGTGCCCAGATGCAAGGAAGCTTTTACTCAGCCACCATCTTCGAGATTTAATTTGACAAGTCATTTTTCTCTTTCTGCTTTCAAGATTTTCTCTGTGTCTTTAGCTTTCAACATTCTAACCATTATGAAGCTGGATTTCTTTGTATTTATCTGGCTTAGAATTCATTGAGCTTCTTGGATGTATAGGTTAATGTTTTTTATCAAATTGGGGGTGTCTCATGCTATTTCTTTAAATATTTTTCTGCTCTTTTCTTCTCTCTCTTCTCTACCTGTACTCCCATTACTCATACATTGGTATGCTGATGATGTGCCACATTTTTTTTTAATTCTATTCATTTTTTCTTCATTCTTTTTTCCTCTCTCTTCTTCAAATTACACAATATCTAATGATTTATCTTCAAGTTCACTAATTCTTTCTTCTATCAATTCAAATCTGCTATTGAGCCCTATAGTGAATCTTTCATTTTGGCTATTGTATTGTTCAACTTCAGACTTTCCATTTGGTTCTTATTAATAATTTGTATCTTATTATTGATAGCCTCTATGTGATAAAGTATTGCATTGTAGCTTCCTTTGCTTCTGTGAGCATTGTTTACTTTAGGTCTTTGAGCAAATTTATAATAACTGGTTTGAAATCTTTGTCTACTAAGCTGGCACACAGTCCTGTCAGGGATAGTTTCTATTGCCTGCTTTTCATTTGGCAGTTGTTGTCAGTAACTTGCCCATGCCTCTTGACAATAATGTCATGTCTTTGATTTTTTTTTTTTTTAGAGTTTTTTCCTGTGTTACACTTTCTCCTCCAAGTTTGTTACTTGCTCATTTATTTGTTTAGTGACTTGGATGAACTATCTTTTTAATTAATTTTTTTTTTGAGACAGAGTCTTATTCAGTTGCCCTGGGATTGAGTGCCATGTTGCCATACCTCACAGCAACCTCAAACTCAATCCTCTTGGGAGGAAAACCTCCCAAGTAACTGGGACTACAATGCCCACCACAACACCTGGCTAGTTTTTCCACTTTTAGTAGAGATGGGGTCTCTCTTTGCTCAGGCTTGTCTCAAATACCTGAGCTCAGGCAATCCACCCTCCTCAGCCTCCCAGAGTGCCAGGGTTACAGCATGAGCCACTGCACCTGGCCTTGGATGAACTCTCTTGGGCTTCCCCATAGTCTACGGCCTCTGTTTTGCTTCTCGGAGGGCATGGGCTTCAGCTTTGTGCAGTCACCCTTGGATGACAATGGGTTTAGCAGGGTTCTTTTTGTCTCTTGATCTCAGTGCTAAACTGTTTGCTTTTGTTGATATCACACCTAGCTGTTAGCCTTCACTAATTAACAGCTGACCGCTTTATTGCTTTCAACAGCTTTCAACAATGCTTGCCCATAAACAGCTCCACTGTTTTTAATGCAATTAAATTCATCGCCATTGTAGGAGTGGTCTTTAAGGCCAGACTTTGAGGGTTGTTTCAAACCCAGGGGGGCTCTTATTAGCTGTCACCTTTTCTGGTTCTCGCTGTTAAACTTTTAGCTGATATCTGTTAAACTTGTTCTGGTTTAGCTTGTCAGTGTAATGGCAATAACAGTATCCTTTTAAAATTGCTTACTACAAGAATCTCCATTGTTTTCAGCAGCCCCTTTAGACTTGAACTACCCCATATTCTCAATAAAATCAGTTAGTTGGGGAGAGCTATAAATTTCTCTGTTAATGCCTGCCTTCCCACCCTACACAACAAACCTCTGAGCCCCTGCTCTGGAACTGGCAGTGGGAACAGTAGTGTGCTTTTCTTGAAGCAATGCTCTATGAGTGAAGTGCTGGGAAGGAGCAGTAGCCTTTTATCTTCTCAGCTTGCCTCTCCCAGCAGGAAAACATCATGTTATGAGCATGCCTGGGCAAAGGCAATCAGGACTGAGTATTATCAGCTACTGTACCTGGGGTGGAGTTTCTGCCTTACAGGTGCATTGTGGGGCCTGTGTAGAGGAGGAGTGCCTGAGAACTCTCATTTGCGCTCACTTGGACTAGAGCTTATGCAACACAGGGCTGAGAGTCATGTGAAAGGAGGTGGCCGGCCCCTCCCAGGGAGCACCGCAACCCTAGGCTCAGAGCTGGAGGGGAAAGAAGATCTAAGCCTCACCTGGGTTAGATCTCCAATTATGCGGAGGTAGCAGATGGGAAGGAGCAAGTTATGACACAAATGCTGACAAGCTCTCCCTATTCTCACTGAAATTTAATGGATATTCTTGGATAAATACTTCTCTATTTGCTGTGCATCTTTAGGACATTTTCTAGAATCTTCATTTGGCTGTTGTTGTTTGTTTATTTTTGTAATTTTCACTAACTCTGGTTGTTTCACTGGTAGTAGGGTCCTCTGAGATGCTCACACCACTGTTCTGGAAAAACCAGCTCCTTTGTCTTTCATTGTCAGCTGAGGAACCATTATTATAAGTTCTTCTGGAAAATCCAAAAGAGTTCTGACAGTTGGTGTTTGTTGGAAGGACTAAAAGAAAGAAGAAAGGAAGAGGGAGGAATAGGGAAGAAGGAAAGTTGACTTGATTGTCAAATAAAACTGTTTGTCAGAATAACTTCCTAAACAGTGGTATTTATATACTCAACAAACATGACTGAACAATACACATAAGGCTCTGTGTTAGGGCCTGGAGTACAGTGTCCTGAGGTCAAGGAGCTCACAGAGAGAAAGTCAAAGAGATGAACAAAAGTAAGGGAGCATTTGCCATGCAGGGGTGAGAGGGCTGATAGCTGAGTGCTGTGCCTTGGAGAGGAGAGAGGCGTTCTACCTGGAGAAGTTAGAGTGGGCTTCGGGGGCAGCAGTGTTTTAGCTGCCTATTGAAATAAAATCATCAGGCAGCAATGAGGGAGAAGAACATTTGAGAAATGGGGAATAGGGATGGAACTGGAGACTAAGTCTACTTAGTCTAAGTGAACTGTCAAAGAATGGAAAAATAAACACCAAATGTACTCATCTAACTGAGAAGCACATATATACAGGAGGAAAGGAAAACAGTGGGAATCAAGCAGTGGGAAGGGGGGAGAAGGGAGGCTCAAAACCTTTCTAAAGGGCACAGTGAACACTATTTGGGTGACGGGCACACTTACAGCTGTGACTCAAGCATTATGAAAGCAATTCACGCAGCCAAAAATACCTTAATACTTTGAAATAAAAAAATAAAGAAATAGTATGGTCAGAAAGAGCAGAAGCATACGAAAGTGTGGTCTGTCTGAAATGTTTAGATATCAAGTGGTCAAGGGTAGTTAGACCATAAGGTGCCCTGTATTGTGGGAAGTGGCAGAAAAAAAGGTTTAGGGTACAGCCCCATTGTTAAATACATAGGTTTGGACATGAAACTGGAAATACTAGAGAACCTCTGAAAGTGTGTAAGCATCAGAGAGAAACTTCAGGTTTATATTTGAAGGATACTTAGGAGAAGAAAGAGAAAGGGTCAGAATAAAGTCAAATTAGGAGGGCATCACAGTCATTTGGGCACGAGATGATGAAGGTTTGAACTAAGACAGTGGTGTTAGTGATGAAGGAGAGAAGGGTAGGAGAGATCAAGATGAGAGGATATTAAAGGGCTTTGTGACCAGTTAAATGCCACTGAAGAGGGAGGAGAAGGTGGTCAAGGATAATTCAGAAATTCTCCATTTGGCAATTGGCAATTACCTGCCCGTGCCTCTTGATGATAATGTCATTTCTTTGATTTTTTTTAAGAGTTCATAGTAATTTGTCCAAAAGTATTCATTGGCCAAAGATGCATCTCTGTCATTCTGTGTGACAATATCTGTCCATCTTCCTACCCTCTCTTGATAACTTTGTGGCCACTGATGCTAGTGACTGGAAAGCAGGACTTTCTCCTTCAAGGCTCTGTGTACATGGGGTATGACTTCCCTACCCACCTACTGCAGCAGCAGGGTTTGTCCATGCCCCATTCTGCAAATGAAATACACTGACTTCTGGCAATGCCATCAGTACTTGGAAAAGTGGACTACTAGGAAAGAAGTCCTGACCAGTTAAAATTCACAGATGTATCTCAAAGCCCCTAACTCCCATCCAACCTCATGCTCTTGACTAGCAAGCACAAAACCTGATTTATGTGTGAGCTTTCTTTTTCCACAGACTGGGACAGCCATGCTTTCAGGAACCCAAAATCTGTTGTGTATTAATAAGGGTAAAATGATCAATTTTAAAAGGCAGTTCTTGAAAAGCCTTTAATCCATCATTGGTACGTCACCTGAGTTCAACAAATTGTAATGATCCCCCACATCAGGAGACCAGGGCTCCTACGGGGTCTTGTTAGCACAAGTCCCACTCCACTAAATGGTGCCTATAAACATCTGAGCTGGCCCACGCTGGCCACCTTGGCCTGCAGCATCCAGGCTGTGTCAGGCAAGCTGCCAAGTGATGGCCTGACTGGGTGAGGAGGAGGAGGCAACGGCTGGTTTGCATTCCTGACTCCACTTTTAAACAGATGCCCATGATTTTCGGTTTTAAAGGAATAACTGTACAAGATGGAAAAAAAAAAAAAAAAAAAAAAAATAGTAGATCCAAAAGTAGGGACACTGCACTGAGACCCTTAAGTTAGCACACAGGTTTATACCTAACACACTGGCTGATCTAAAGCAGATGTCGGGTTTAATTGAGATCATTTTGTTCCAAGAGGAGGTAAGCCTCCCGTATGCACATGGTTCCCTCATCCTCCAGATACTCAGCAACCAAAATAAATATGTTTTCATTTAGGCTGGAAATGCAGATGTCCTCCAAATGCCTGATGGTCTATCTTGCTAAGCAAAGCTGGGCCAACATAAGCACCCTCTGCTGCTCATCTCTGAACATGAGAAGAGTCCGGCCTCATTCATCCCTTCTGGGGCTGACCGCCACATAAGGCACAACCAGGGTCAGGAGAAGCGGTTCCCTTCTGTTAGCTGTGCTCCTGCTGCTCTTGGTCCCACCACGCTGGCCCCTGCCGCCCTGTTAGATGGTGACATACAAGTGGTAGAAACATAAATATAGTCGGTTACAAACTGTCAAAGTCACAAATGTGTACAGCAAATAAACAAAGGTATCTAACAGCATGAAGAGAGAGACAGTGGAGATTATTGCAGTGACACCTGGGGTAAATGTTCTGTAGAGCTATGAGAGAGAGACGGTGGAGATTATTGCAGTGACACCTGGGGTAAATGTTCCGTAGAGCTATGAGTTGACAGAGATGTAAGAGGGAGAAAATGAGTGATGGCTCAGAGGAGAGGCAAGTTGTGTGTGGGAGGAAGGGAGCCCATGGATTTAGCTGGAACGGGAAAGGCCAGCAGAGGATGGGGTGGGTATAGGATGACAACACCTGAAAGATTCAGAATGTTTACTTAATGCAAAAGACATTGACATTCACTGTAGGGAAGCAGAAAAGCGAAGTAACCATATAAAAACATGGTTAAATAAGTTAAAGAATACTGTCTTATGGAATATCATACAGTTCTTTTAAAAATACTTCTGACAGATTTTTAATTACACAGGAAATGTTTCATGATATGATAAGAAATGAAAAAGATAAAGGCAAGTTTTGGTTATAATACAATTTCAGTTGTGTTACGTGGATCTAAATATACATAGAAAAAAATCTGGAAGAAAATTCACTGAAATACTGAGCAATACTCAGAAATACTGAGAAATACTCAGTTGGTATCTCTTGGTAGTCAGATTAGAGATTATTCTTTTTAAAAGTTGAAATATTCAGATGTGCCATAAAATATTATTTTAAAATCTGAAAAATAAACATTATTTAAAAAATATTTTCAGGCTCAGTGCCTGTGGCTCAAGCGGCTAAGGCGCCAGCCACATACATCTAAGCTGGCGGGTTCGAATCCAGCCCGGGCCTGCCAAACAACAATGACAGCTGCAACCAAAAAATAGCCGGGCTTTGTGGCCAGTGCCTGTAGTCCCAGCTTCTTAGGAGGCAGAAACAGGAGAATCACTTGACCCCAGGAGTTAGAAGTTGCTATGAGATGTGATGCCAGGGCACTCTACCCAGGGCAAAAAGCCTGAGGCTCTGTCTTTTTTTTTTTTTTTTTTTTTTCAGAGAAATTGGATTGGCTGGTAGGTTGGGATTAATGAGGCTGGAGACAGATTAGTCAATAGACGTTGGCACAGTATTCAAACTGTGAGTTGGAAGCCCCATCTCATGCTGTGTTTGAGATAAAGGAGAGAAAGCTGGGGACTTAGTTCAGAGGAATAACAGAAAGGACACCTGAGGTTACACATTATACGTTCAAAAATATGAAAATAGGAGCCAAATGCCATAGGAAGGATAAAGGTTCTACCAGTAATTAAGTTGAAAATGGAGAAGGTTAAGCAAAATCTAATTCAGTGTGGACTTTTTTGTTTTAGGTGTTTATGGCATATAAAGTCAGGCCAAGGACATTCTATTTGACATGTTAACAGGAACCTTGAACTGATTTTCTCGCTAAAGGCTTTAGTTTGCTGAGTTTTCTTTAATGTTAAATGTTTGAACCATGATGAAGGCCTAGTCTTGATACCTCCAACTCTGTATCTAATCATCGACTAATAGATACTTACTGAACACTTTCTTTTTAAAAGTTCCCAGCCCTTAAAATCTAGTAGCAAATGTGTGTGTGTGTGTATGTATGTGTGTGTGTGTGTGTGAGTGTGTGTGTGTGTGTGTGTTTGGTATATGTGTGTGTGAGAGAGAACATTCTAAAGGTAGTGTTATATTGTCTTTTTTTATTTCCATTGTCGTTATTAGAAGTATGTTGTCAATGTAATTGTCATTCCTTATAGGTAATATACCCTTCTCCTGGCTACTTTTAAGATCTTTTGGTTTAGTGCTTCCAGTGTCATTATTTTATCTAGAAAAGGAATTTTGGTGTTACTTTTCCTGGTCAGGATTTGTTGTGCTCCTCAATATCAGGTTTCACATATTTATTATTTCTAGAAAACTCAGAGCCAATTGTCTTTCTCTTTCCTATTCTCAACATTCTCTTCTTTGGAAACTGCTATTACACACGCTGGACCTTACTACTCTCTCTTTTACATCTCAGTCTCTCAATTTCCATCTCTTTAGATGACTTTGCTATATTTGGATTTTTTTTTTAGATCAATCTTTTTGTTTCCTTTTTGAGTTTTTGTATCAAAAAATATCTACATCTAGACATTTGCATTTTTCAATTACCTGAACTAATACATTCCATTTTTTTCTGAATTTCTTTTTTTTTTTAATTTTTTAAATTTCAATATATTTAGGGGTACAAGTGTTTTTACGTTACATGACGTATTATATTATGCTTAAGTCAGGACTTTTAGTGGACTAGTCACCAGGATAGTGTACATTCCACTTTTTAAAAGCCAGATGGAAGGTTAGATTTCCTTTATTGCAACACAAGAGTTCTGGTATGTACTAATTAGTTATCATGTTCCATCAGAAATGTCTGCTGTATTCAACCCTTCCTTTCCATCCCTGCTGACCTCCTCCTCAGTGGCTATGTCACTCAGATGGACAGGCAGTGTAGCGGTCGGTAAAGGAGGCTAAGAATGGACACTTGGCAACATAGTGAATGCAGAGAGAACTATGCCAAGATGCCAGAGAAGAAAATTTTAACAAAGAATATTCAAATACTTTACATAGGCCAAGAGGTATGAGAATTGAACATGTGCAGTTGAATTGCCATTTGGGAGGTGATTGGTGACATGGTTCTGCCTTTATAATTCATGACTTTTATTGATTCTTTGTCAGCTACAGTGATGAGAAGAAAGCAGAAAAGATGAAGATTCAAAAAAAAATTGAGTGATTAATTAAGATTTTATTTGGGAAATTTTGGAACATACAAAAATATCCACTTGGTAACCATTATTTTGTGAAAGGGACAAAATATAATGGGTTTGAGAAAATCCGTTTTAAATCAAAATTAATTTGGAAAGGATGTAAAATTTGGGAGTTAGACAATTGAACCAGAGCCAAATTCCCCATGTAGCTTATGGCATTCCCTTCAGTGGTGAAAATGAATAGGCAGTGATTTAAAGCAATTAATTGGAAATCTCAAACAATTCTTTCAAAACACTCTCTATATAGCCCAGAGTCTTCTCTGGGCCCACTTCCCCTTGTTGTGGCCCTGGGCAGTGTTAATCGTACCTAAGACATCGAAGAAGAAACATTGTCCTGTCAGATCTATTGCTACTTTTGCAACTGGCGAAGAAGTAATGATCATTTCTAATGTTTCTTCAGCCAAAGACAGTTTCTGTAGCAGATGCCCTAAGGAGAAGGCTCTGTGATAGGAGGCTTTGGGTCCACCACAGATCCATCTCCAGATCACACCTAGTTCATATGATTGCTATGTCTATCAGTACATCTATATAAGTGGCTATAGCTTTGGGCAACTCAGAGGCATCTGTCATCCTGACTCTTTAGCAAAGTTGTGTGTTAAATCATTCCACAGAAAGACATTTCTTCTTTGACCTCAATTCCCACAGGTCCAAGTGATTTGGAAGGCAGGGTAGGGAGGAGAGACTGCCCAGGAATCACACGGCAATCTTATGCTGCAGAGAGTGATTTTACGTTTGTTCTGAAATGAAATTTCCTGATCGTTTTCTTTCTGTGCCATTTTGCTATTTGTTTTGTTTCTTGGCTTACCCTGGAACTGAGCTTGACTTGGGTCCATATGTCTGGAAAGCATAGTGCAGTTCACTCTCCTTCCACACATCCTGCTCTTTTAATAAACAATGTTCCTTTTTTTTACTTGAATACAGAATGGTTGATTGCAGCATTTGGTAACAGGGCAAAAGCTGATAATTTGCTTAAAATGAGTCACTTTTGCACCAGACTGGGAGCCCCATGACTCATAATTACAAGTTCAAAGACTAGCTGTTTGTGACAAGAGGAAGCCCAGCCACAGGGCCTTTCAGCCTTGCCCACTCTCTACATTCTTTATATCCAGAGAGAAAATTACTGCCCAAGGCGACTCAAAGCTCATTAGTGAACCCAATGAAGTGAAAGGCAGCTCCCTGAGCTGGGCCGAAAGGACACACCAGCCACAAACAGTTAACTAGGTCTGAGAGCACCTGCCAGGGAACACCTCCCCCACAGATGAATGCACATCGTGTTTTTAAGCAGATCAGATTTGGACTCTTCCTCTTGATGCTCCTTAACTTTTAGCAGCCTTTTCGTCCTCTTCCTTTTCCTGCTGTGTAGAAGAGGGGGGCACCTGGGGCCCTAAGGCCTGGGTATTGTGTTCCACAATGCAGTTCTGTTTGTGACTTAAAGAAAAGACAGGATTTACAGAACAACAAGAGTAAGCAAACAAGTCAGACAGAAGCCATTAAAGAAACTACTGAGAGAAAAGCGGCTCCCACCACATTAAGAGATGAGGCAGAGAAGGCAGAGGATAAACTCGGATGGGGCGGGAGGCCAGGAGGTCAACAGGCAGATCTTCTACCTGGTGCCTCCAGAGGAAGGAAGCCCCAGGGGTCACTAGGGCTGAGGACAGGAGAAGATGATACTGTGTGTGTCCTGTCTGGTCCACTAGACATCACATAAACAGGGTATGCCAGGGCACCTTAAAAAGGGCCTCCAGCTCACCAGCTGGACCAGAAAGCTAGGGTGGAAGGATGGGTGACAATTTATTTAGAATTTTCTCAATGCTCTGTATCACCGTCCCACCTCTTACTAGCACAGGTTCCTTAGGTACCTAATATTATAAGATGAGGGAGATAAAGAGCATTTATCAGAGCCCTATTGTGAGCAAGATACAATATTGTCAGGCGGCGCCCGTAGCTCAGTGGGTAGAGTACCGGCCACGTACACCGAGGCTGGGGGGTTTGAGCCTGGCAGGGGCCAACTAAAACAACTATGACAACTGCAACAACAACAACAAAAATAGCCAGGCGTTGTGGCAGGCAACTGTTGTCCCAGCTACTTGGGAGGCTAAGGCAAGAGAATCACTTAAGCCCAAGAGTTTGAGATTGCTGTGAGCTGTGACAGAACAGCACTCTACCTAGGGCAACAGCTTGAGGCTCTGTCTCAAAAAAAAAAAAAAGAAAAAAAGAAAGAAAGAAAGATACAGTATTGTGTCCTTCATAGTTGTGTCCCTTATAATATGAAGCAGGCAGCATTAGCCCCATTTCATGACTGAGGAATCTGAGGATACCACCCACATGCAGGCTTATGAACTACAGGCTCACCTGTCTGCAGGGGTGCCCATCCCAGTGCCTGGCTCACAAATCACAAGCCACACTGAGCTGCTAGGTGATCAGCCATCCAAGACCTTTCCTTCCAGCCACCCAGACTTGATAGGCTCTTCTCGGCAGGTTGGGAGCTTCCTTTCATTCAGTGTGTGTTACTGACTACTAACATGCGCCAGACAGAGTGAGTGTTGATGCCACACCTTCCAGAACCTTTTTTGGGTTATGTTTTTATCACCTGGAATGCCCTGCATGCACATCGCAGCTTGATCATTCCCTTCTCAAGGTTTGTGGTGGTATGCAGAGGTTAATTTCCTTTGCTATACTTTCATCATTAGAAAAAGTAAGGTGATGCCTTTTACATGTTCTGGGATGCCAGAACCTGACCTCACAGCCGTCCCCATCGCATGCACATAGACATATGCGTAGCACAGGTGTAATTATTTCCACTTCACGTAGGAAAACCAAGGTCAGAAGAACTAAACAACTTACTCAAGATTATGACCTGGTTGGAGCATTTTTATATTAGTCTCCCCTCCAGGACTGCTGTCAGGGAGTGAACTGGCTTTCTAAAACCAAGAACTTTAATTCCTCCCTCTAGGAAACTAGCTTACAGAAATAATCTAAAATGCTTTTATACAAATACACATTCTCAGAGAGGCCTTTCTCTGATCTCCCTAACTAAAATAGCCTTCCTCATCATTCATATCTGTCTGCCTCTTACTTTTCATCATCTCTCTTTGTAGAGCTAATTGATAGTGTATGTTTATATGCTTCTCTTATCTGTTGCCCTAGACAGAATGTGAGCTCTCCAAAGGAAATAAACCTTTGCTTACCACCATGTTCCCAGCTCCAAGAACAGTAACTGGCATATAGTGACCACTCAGTAAATACTGGTTGAATTAATATGTGGGGAATAATATTTATGCATCAAGACATTCACTGCAGCAGTATTTACACAGCATATGTATAAACATGTAGAAGTTCAATGTTAGGGAATGGACAATAATGATAAAATATTATGCAGCAAACTAGTAACATCCATGGAGACTTTCATGACTTATAATAAAGGGTTATGAGATAATGTTAAGTGAAATAAATAGGCTACAAAATTATATATACAGTCTCATCTCAGCTATGTAATAAAACAAAGCATAGAAAAACTAGAAGGAAGGTAGAGGGATTGTAAATGATTGTTTTTCCTGCTTTTTTATACCATTCTATATTTCCCAAATTTTCTTCAATGGACAAGCTATACTTTTGTAATTAGAAAAAGTAAGGTAATACATTTTATATGTTCTTATCTCATCAGGGAAGGAAATGTAGTTGACATCTTTAGGACTTGCCTTCTGTGTCAACCATTTTCTCTGAACTTCTATAGGATGATGTATCTATGAAAATAGAACTCCTCAGAACCTTCCTGAGTGGCTTACGAGAAGCCATTCATAATGGTAAATTGCTTCTCTCTACTGAAGACTTACGATGCCAGACACAGAGAGTAACCTGGATGACCCCAGAGCATTCTGAAATGATGATGGACATCACAAATGCACTTGTCTTTCTCCCATTCTCAGGAATAGAAGCTCCTTCCAGGGAAAGAAAAGGGCGCTGTCATAACGAGCCATTTCGCCATTTATATGTGGCATTTTCCTCTGCCTCCTTTTAAAATAATTACTTATATTATTAAAATGAAAAAATAAAAACAAAACAAGCAAACCACAACTACAAAAAAAATGAAAACCTAGTGATAAAGAGTGAGGCAATAAGGTTACTTAGGGTACAAGTTGGCAAGGGCCTATACAAGTTGACCCAGGCCAAGTACCCCAGGACAGGATGGTTATTTTTAAAATTTTGATTGTGGATATGGAGGAGAGAGCTCAATCCCAGGGGTCAGCATCTTTTTGGGAGAGAATTTTAGGCTTGATATTGGCAGGCAGGGCAGGGGTGCCAATCTAGTACATCTCAGAGGACCTGTTTCCAGTGGGACTGAGACTTCCTTCGTCCCTCTCTTCCTTCCCTCTTTCCTTCCTTCATTCATTCCTTCCTTCCTTTCTTTCTTCCTTCCTTCCTTCCTTCCTGGCATTGGAAAAGGAGCAGTGAACAAGACAGGTGAGCTTTGTGGAGTTTTCATTCTACGCAATATGTACATGTTGCTTCAGCTAGTGACAAATGCTAGGAAGCATAAAAAACAAAACAACAAAATTAATAAAGTAGAAAATGATTGGGGACCAAAGGTGACAAGTGAGCTGAGAGCTGAATAACGAGTTGATAATCATAAAGATTCAGGTAAAGACAAAGAAATAAAGAGCAAGTACACAAGCCCAAAGGTAAGAACACCACCAGCATAATAAGGAGTTGCCAGGTGACCTGGTGCGGAGCAGGCACGAATGAGCAAAGGGCAAGGGAGGGACATGGGCAGGGCCAGAGGATGGAGAAGGCCCTGCCTTTGCAAGGCCAAGGAGGTTGGGATGTGTTAGGGTTTGAATTTGTCCATAGGAAGCCACAGTCTGAGAGTTTAAAGCAGAGAGTGACATGATTCTGTTCTTAAAAGACCACTCAGGGTGCTATGCAGAGAATGTATTGAACAGAGCGAGGTTATTTTGCAGCTGGCTGTGCAGTCAGGAGACAGGCAAGGAATGGCAATAACTATGTTGGGAATAAATAAAGGGAAAGAGGAGCAGAGAGGTGTGAGGCATCATTTTGAAAGGATTGCTGAGAGGAGCTGCTGCTGGAGCTGATGTTGCGTGAGGATTAAGGAGTCGTGGAAGAGACGGAGGAGTTTTTACTGGACAAATGGTGCCATTTACTGACAAGGAAACAATTAGGGGAAACAGCATGAGCAGTGTTTGGAACGGAGTATGAATGGAGTTCTGTTTGGGGCGTGTTAAGTCAGAGTGCCAATCAAAGGTTCAAGTAGAGATTTCCAGTAGACTGTTGGATGTCCCGATTTGGCCGTCAAAGGAGAGGTCATTTTGAAGCCATTTGTGTATAATACATGGTAAAGCCATGCCCCTGGATGAAAGCTCCTGTTGAAAAGAAGAGTGTCCGGAGCCAGCCCTCCTGCACTACAATACCTAGAGGTTGGAAGGAGAAGCCAGGAAGGCAGAAGGAAAACCAGGAGGGAGAGACACCACAGAGAGCTAGGGAGGAAGTGCTGCAGGCAGGAGAGAGCCAGTTAACTGCTTCCGCTGCTGCATATGGGGCAGGATAGACTAGGTTAGGCTCTGGTGATAAATTAACATGAAATCACAGTGGCATGTAGGAAATGTATTTCCTAATCACATTGCATGAACAATGTGGCCAGAGAGGTGGCAGCTCAGGTCCACAATCACGAGGGGCTAATGGAGACTCTGTCGGGGACGATCCCCATCACCAGGGAGAGAAGAGAGGGCACGGAGATTGCACAGGGACTCTGACGCTTTAGCCAGGAAGCAGTGTGCACCACAGACACTCAGCCTCAGGCCAACGCCAGTCACATGCACCTCCCTGACTTACTGCTCTAAAAAACTTTAGGCCAACTAAAATAAAAACAGAAAATTGACCACTAGTTTTAAAAATAGATCACTGGGGATCTTCAAGGGAGAAGAAGAGATTTCAGTGGAGTAGAAGGGATAAAATCTACTGACCTGAGTTGAAGAGAGAAGGTGAGGGGATTGAGATGGTGAATATAGACAGCTCTGTTGAGGCATCTCCAGGAAAAGGGACCAGAAAAATGGAAAGAACTGAAAGGTTAATGGGGTGAAGAGAGGACATTGTTAAGCGAGTTTTTTCTTCCCTGAGTACCTAAATGTCCTGAAGTCTCCTCTTCTGCCCATCCCACTATAAATAAATGATCTTTTCTCCTATTCCATCGAAGAAATGATGGCCGGTGAACTTGAGTCCTTTAACCTTCCCTTTGGTACCTTCAAATTCAAATACCTTTGACTATAACCAATTCAACCTGGATTTAAAAATAAGGCTTTGTGCTGATGGAAATAATCCAAGAGGAAAATTGTTCAGTCAAGAGAGGGGGAGCCAGGGAAGAAGGCCAAGACAGGAGTTTGGAAACCACAGCCCAGGTGGAGGGGTTAGACTTTGATAAGATGGTGGATGATGTTCATTTGTTACCAGAAGGAAAGCCTAGACTATGGACCTGTGCTAGTCTGCTAGAAAGCCCAGTGGTAGGAAGAAAGTGAGCCACCATCCGATTGCCTTTATCGTCTCAATGAGATGAGTTTGTTACTCCGGAATGCACCTGACTGGTACAGTCAGGAAACAGAGAACACAGAATGAGCAGGGGAGCCAGCCTGGCCATCTAAGCTGCTCTCTCCCTGAATTGCTAACCCATAATCTGTGTTAGAGTAGATTTTGCTCTCTGAACAGCTTGCTGCGGGTGGGTTTGTAGATGACTCATTATTACTTATGATAATTATAACTCATTTTAACACTTTCCCTTTTTATAGCGTGTTCCACGTTTATTCATTCATTCTGTCAGAGACTTTTAAGTAAATGATTCAGAGCTGCCATACTCTGTTCTTTATTTTTATTGTAAAATATACACACAGAAAACTGCATTAGAGATCTATGTACACCTGAACAAGTAATGCTGCTAAGGAAAGCAATTCCACTCGAGAAAGCTCGTCCTTGCTCACCTGCTCCATCAGCAAAGCTTGTTTGGATTATCTACCATATTCCAGGCAGGCAACTTGGCACTAATGCAACATGCCTTTGAAGTTCAAGGACTGAGGGGTGGGGGTTGTGGGGTGGGGGTGAGGTAGTCATGGAAATCGTGCATTGCAAAGGCAGGCACCGGGTATGTTATGGAGAAACGCAGGAGATGCTGCCTTCTCTGGTTAATCCTTCACAAGCTGCAGTGATTAGCAGCTTCGTTTTATAGATGAGGGTATGAGACTTAGAGCAATGTCAACAGCAGGCCCTGGGCCACCAGCCAGTCACTGAAACCAGCACTCAGACCACGGCTTCTGACTCCACGTCCTATCTCCTTTCCCCAACCAGCAACAAGAATCAAAGAATAGCATGGTGTTACACTAAAGCCAATTTTCTTCAATCATTTCAGGGAGGGAGAATTGCAGGCCTTTTCCTGGGAATACCCGGGCAAGCAAAGAGCTGGTTGGAAGTGTAGTAAGATGGTCCCAGTGGTCACTCAGGCAGAATCCCCTGCCAGCCAAAGAAAGCCGGTGCGGTGCTGCCAGTCAGTCTCCGAACTGGGCCCTACACCCAGGGGCTCCTCTCCCCTCACCCCCTGGCTTCAGGGCTCCTTTTCTATGCAGCAGTAATACCCACCCCTGCTCCTCTCTCTCTGACTCCTCAGTTCCTCTAAACCTTGCTCCGGGGAACAGTCCCTGAGAAATCCGTCTGCAGTCTGCTCTTGGCCCTCCTTGGCTCGCTCCCAACAGTCTGGTCCACACCATCTGAACCCCGTGAACTTTGATGAAATGTCTCTCAGTTTCTCCGGCTTTTTAACTTAAGCTTTTGACCTTCCCACACCCTCAATGCTGAGCTAAACTGCACGGTCAAGGACAATATTTCTTTTACTTGTCCCCAACTACATGCAGGACAGGGGTCGTCAACGGAGCAGGTATCAGTACTGGTAACAGAGTCGGCCTCACCAGTTGACTCACAGCCTGAGTGAGTAAACAAACGTTCCGCTTAAGTAATCAGACGCTTCCCAGAGAAGAAACTGTCAGAACATGGGGAGGTCAGAGGGACTATGACGGCTTCCTGGGCCCTTCTCTCCTCCTCAAAATGACTCTTTGTGCAGTGAGAGCTTGTCCCTCCCAATCCCCATGCTCTTGGAACCTAGACCATTCCCCTTTATCTTCTCAGCAGTACCACCCCTCCCCACATCAGTCCAACATGGCCATTTTAAGTGCATAAACTGTTTTATTGTGGAGACTTTTCAAAGCACATGCTCTGTATTGGTAAGAGAAAGACAAATGACTATACTTAATTGAACCTGCCAGAGTTCGCTAACCACAAATTCCCTCGTAACAGAGAGTCACGGCTTCACTCAAGAACATCCAGCTCCTTTTACCTCCGATCCTTACCCACCCCGCTGGTAACCAGGGGAAGCAGCTCCCCCGGCATCTCGTGCCGCCTTCTTCAGTCCACAAAGAGCTCCAGCTCTTCTAAACCATGTCACGCACTGATGGATTTCCATCCACACCCAGCCCATAACCCTCTAAAAGTTCCAGTTTTCTTTCTCATCTCTGACCTCCTGACCCCAGAGGTCTGACCCCAGTGGTTTGCTGGTCTTTATGAAATCATTTCTACATGACAAATGATCTTCACTTAGCAACACAGTATGGAAAAGAACGTTTTGGACAAAGTTGGACTCAAACAGCAAGTAGGATGGTGGTTGCCAGGGGCCGGGGTTTGGGGAAATGAGAGGGTACAAGCTTTCAGTTGGAAACGGGTAGGTTCTGGGGAGTGCGATGCGGAGCACCAGGACCACAGTTAATAACACTGTACTGTACATGGGAAACTTGCTAAAAGAGTACATTTTAATTGTTTTTCCCACCAAAATAAACCAATAAATAAAAGTAGCATCAGACAAGGTACTACTAACCTGATTGTGGTGATCATTTCACAACATATACCTGTATCAAATCATCCCATTATATACCCCAAATGCACGCATTTGTCAATTATCCCTCAATAAAACTTGGAGAAACATAAAGTTTCCCTTTCCACAAAGAAAAAAAGTAAGGCTTTAGAGTCAGATCCACTTAGCATCAAATTATGGCTTTGCCACTTACTAACTATTGATTGGAGTCAGTTTTAACCTCTTTCAGCCTTGATTACCTTGTCCATAGAATGGGCCCAATTTGACCTAGTTGGCAGGGTCATTGTGAGAATTAAACGAGACAACATAAACAATGCTTCTAGTGCAAAGTCCTCAAGTATCAGCTCAGCACCACCCACAGAGTCATTGCAAAAATTAATTGAATTAATATTTGTGCAACACGGAGCAGTACCCCTCACGTGGCAGGTACACAGTTTTCCTTCTTTTCTCTTTCATTTTTGTTTTTTGCCCAAAGAATGAACTTTGGCACATCTGAATTCCATTTTGCATTATACTCACTTCCCAGCTAGGGAAACAGACATTTTACTTAAATCCATGTATACACATATTTCATGGAAGGGGCATTTTTGCTACTAAGCTAGAAGGCAGTTCTTTAATTCTCTTTTTTTAATCTAGGAAAATAAATGAGCTCAGAGTGCCATCCATTCCTAATTTAGGCACAGCATAAAACTTGCCTCATTTTTCAGACAATAGGATGTTTCAACACCACACCAGCTACTGTCTCTGGCACAAGCCAACATCAGAACTGAACTCCAGGGACAGAAGCCAGTCAACAGGGCCCTGCGAACTGGGTCCTTTGGAAGTGGTCAAGGGAACCTCAGACTCAGGGAGTGAAGAATTTTGCAGAATCTGGAACCCCTTTCTAAGCTGAAGAGGAATTCTGCCTTTCTGTTCAGTGGGGCTGTCAGTCCACTGCCCTTTAACCTACAAGGAGTCCAGACACACGTCTTCTGCCCAGATTCCCAGAGTTGGCCCAATATTGGGCGTGGAATTAGACACCAAGGCTCTTTCAGGGTTGCCACATCTGTGGGCTGAAGTCGATAGAAAAGACTCAATAGATGGAGTTTGGGCTGGCAGCAGGAGTCACAGCGTGCTGTCGTATTTAATGGAAATGCTGCTGGCCTCCAGATTCCTGAGTTGACTCCAAAACACAGAAATGCCAACAGACCCCAGCTGCTTTCCAAGCTCAGTGCCTGCGTCTGTCCACAGGTTTCTCCAAGAGCCCACTTGGACACTTGGTCCTGAATGAGAACACTCGCAAAATAAAAAACTCCAGAGATGCTAGGGTAGAAAAAGGAATATTTTCTACAGATGATCTGGAGGACCACTGTTTAAAGGTCTTATGTTATAACTGGAAATAGGAAATCCCCCCCGAAGCAACTGCCGTTCCTTCAGGGCCTCTGGGCTAGTCTACTCAGTTGGCACATCAGGCCTTTCTTCACCTGCTCAGGGAAAAGTCCAGGACACAGCCACAGCAGGAGGGTAAATCAGATGTGGTTACCAAGATGAAAGGAAAACACAGCCTGCCTCGAGCCCTGCCCCGAATTCTACCCAGCCTGCATGGTCTGCTCTGCTGGCCTGTGTGGGTTGCCGGTGGGATGTGTGATTTCTGGCTCTAGGAGTCAGGAACCCGTTTGATTTATTTAGATGTGGTGCCACCATTGGGTGGATCTCCTAACGATTATGTGGCTTTCCACTTCAGATTTTCCCTTCACTCTCCTCCCTAGGGCCCCTGCCAAGCCTGCCGAGCTTCAGCCTGGTCCAAGCCAACCCTAAGAACCAAATAATTAAAGGTTCCGTTGACATCTTTCATGTGGCCACTTAGGAAACCCCAAGGCAAGTCCTAATCTGAGGACTTCAGCCCAGGTGATAGCATCTGGGTTGAGCACAGGCCTTTAACCTCAAAGCCTTGGGGCACTAGCCCATTTCAGATGTTGTCAATCAAAAGCCAGAAGTAGGTTGGGTGAGTGTCCTCGGTCACCCCAAAAGATCTGACTTCTGGTCTTCACATCTGCAGTCACTTTGGCCGTGGCTACGTGGTTTTTTTCTTCCCCTCATCCTTAGATTCCATACTCTACAGTACCCGCCCAGCAACCCCTCAAATTGTAGCTGGGCTGCTCTGGGCCCTTTAAAGTCCACAGAATCACGGCTGATGCCACTGCTTTCCATGGTGACCTCCGTCACCCTGATGGTGGAGAAACATGGACAGAGGGCTCCTCCATGGTGCAGCCATGCTGGGGCCTGACGCCACCTCCAGGGGAAACCATCTGCATGTCAGCTCCTCAGGTGACAGAACCAGGTGGCACAGCAATGACAACAGAGACAGCAGTAACTGCATTAAATGAAGTCGTCACTTAGGTGGTTAGTAACCTGGAAGCCAGCTATCAAAGGATGAGCTTCTGCATCAGGGATGACTGACCAAAGAGCCGTGCTGAGAATGCTAATGCTGTCATCAGTTTCCCCGCAAAGGATGCTGGGTCAGTCAGTGATGTCTTCCAAGGGAGTGAGGAAGGAAAGAGGTGACACAGGGACTGCATCTTCAGCATCCCTGCCTCGCGTGGACCTCCCAAACTCCTCCTTCCTCAGTGACAGCACACTCCCCACAGCAGGGCACAGAATGTGAAGACAGTATCTTCGTGGTCCCTGATGATTTTCAGGGAGACGGTCCGTTTCTCTGTGCAAGCTCCTTCAGCGCCTCCCTGGCCCCTCTGTGCATTTAGCCCAGAATCAGTGGATGCTTTGCTCTCCATCAGAGAAGCTGCAGGCTCGCCCTTTACCTCAGCGCTTTTGGCTGCAACATCATTTCCTTTTTATGGCCCTGGTGTCCCAGGCACCCTTCCCAGAGGTGCTGGACCACTGACCTTCCCTCTGATGCCCACCCCCTCCTGCCCTTCATGTTTCACGTTACACCTTGATAGATTCTCTCCTCCAGCTCTGCCTCATCTCTCATCTAAGTCCTTCCTCCCATCAGTCCATTCATTCTAACTTCTCCACACTCAAGGATGGGATTCTCTTCTAATTATTTTTGTGAGGATATTTTTTGTAAATTTCACCCAAGTCAATACTTACTGAGAAATTTCAGTGCAAACAGAATGTTAAGTCAGACACCATGCCAGCACCGCCCCCTGCCTTGCCCCTTCATGGGCACACATTCAAGTCCCACGTATTGCAGGTGCTCATTTCCCTCATCCGAGCTATTCCCTTACTGTGAATTTCAAAGCCTTCTAGGACGGAGCTGCAGACAGTGTAATCGCCCTTCCACACGATTCCCGTAGTGAGTCACCCCACTTCCTCTCTGCCTTTGCACCAAATGTTCCTCACTCATCTCTGAGCCTTCTCCTACTATTCGTCCCAAGCAGTATGTTCTGAATCCCTCTCCCTTGGAATTCACCCTCCCTCACTTCCGTCGTTCCCTGTTGGACTTTTCTCCCCTCTCTTCTTTAGTAAGAGAGAAGTAAGGCCCTGATGAGTAAATGGCTCCCAAGGAAAATATATTTTTGGCTCTGACTAGGAAATCGTTTCTCAGCGTGAATAACACAGCTCTCCATCATTTTACTTTTGTCAATTTTTGAGCAATAGCTTAAGCAGCAGTGAGTTGTTTAGGAGCAGCCAGGAAAGTAAGCTCTGGCCCACATCCCCCAGACTAAAGGAAATCAGACAGTAGGCCCAAAGGCAACAGTATAAACTCTCCACTTCCCATGTTTTGCCTTTCCATTTGGTTTCCATGGGACCCTGGGTTGAGGGTGGGGGTGAGGCTTCCAAAAATACTATATTCTTTAGCAAAATGAGGAACTAGATTTGAGGATGACAAAAAAGAGAACATTAAAAAATGAGTAAGAGACCAGTGCCCAAGAATTTGGACGCTACTGTTTTCAGAAACGCAACTCCCTGGCTAATTCTGAAAGCCCATCATTGTCTGCCATTTCTCTCTGGGTACTCTAATCACTCCCAAAATCCGACAGAGGTCACACCTTTGGGACTTGTAAATATTTTCCATCTAACATACAACCTGAATTGCAAAGTTGAGTTTTGGGGACTAAGACTCAGAAACTACTCTCCTTGAGGTTTTGAATGGCCCCCTAACTCAACAAGCCAGCAGGCTTCTCTCTGTCACTCATATTTTCTGGGATTCAATGCTGGTATCTGACTGAAATTTGCTAAAAGCAAGCAACAAAGAGCTAGAAGTGAGCTTAGCAAGGCAGAACTCCTAAGGTAAACAAAGTTGGAAGGTGGTAAAATTCTGTCCCCGGTGCAGTTCCTGCTAGACAGTTGTCAATAAATCATGAAATGTTTCTTTGCTAGTCCTAAAATAGTGACACCCGCAAAAGTACAGTCATGGGTCACTTAATGACTGGGATATATTCTGAGCAATGCATCATTAGGCAATTTCATTGTCATACAAATGCCATTGATTCTACTTACACAAGCCTGGATTGGACAGCCTACCACACACCTAGCCTATATGGGACAGCCTAGGCTCCTGGGCTACAAACCTGTACAGCACATAGGCAATTGTAATACAATGGTGTTTGCATATAAATAAGCATATAGTAAAATACAATGTAAAAGATAAAAACTGGTACGCCTGTGTTGGGCACTTACAATGATTGGAGCTTATAGGACTGGGAGTTGCTCTGTGTGAGTCAGTGAGTGGTGAGTGAGTGTCAAGGACTAGGATATTACTGTTCACTGCTGTAGACTTTATAGACACCTTACACTTAGGCTACACTATGCTTATTTTATTTTATTTTTTTTTTATTTTTTTTCACTATGCTTATTTTAAAATTTTTCTTTCTTCAATAATAAATTAGCTTTAGCTTATCATAACTTTTTGATTGTTTTAATTTCGTTAACTTTTGACTCTTGTAATAACACTTAGCTTAAAACACAAACAAATGTACTGCTACACAAAAATATTTTTTGCAACCTTGTTCTATAAGCTTTTTTTCTATTTTAAAACTTTTCTTTTTTTCACTCTTTAAACTTTTTTGATTAAAAACTAAGACACAAACACACACATTAGCCCAGGTCTACATGGGGATCGTAAATACCACCGTGGTCCATCTCCACATCTCGTCCCGCTGGAAGACCTTCAGGGGCAGGTGGAATCTCCTGTGGTAAATTGTTCTTCTGTGACACCTCCTCAAAGACATTCCTGAGGATGTTTTAGAGTTAACTTTTTTAAAAAGCATGTAGTGATACATTCTAAAATACTGATTAGAAAAAAAAATCATAGTGTAGGAAACACATAAACCAGTAACATAGTCATTTATGATCATCAGGTGTTATGCAGGTGTTATGTACTGTACATAATGGTGTTACTGTGCTTTCATATGACTGGCAATGTCCCAAACACAAGTATTGTGTTGCACTAAGACATTACAATGCCTTACAATGGGACCACGACTATATGTTCAGTCCGTTGTTGACCAAAACATCACTATTCAACCCACGATTGTAGTTGTATTCTTATGAAAGCTTCTTGGAGCTGGATTTAGTCTCTAATGGTGGGCTGCTGAGTATGGTGACATGTAGTGGCGAGAAGGTGGTGTGGAATATCTAAAATCTCACCACGTGGGAGATGCACCTGCACCATAGCACGATGGTGGAGGCTGAGAACGATAGACCCGTACTTCACTTCCATAGCCTCACAGTAAGCTAGAGCAAAAGGAAAAACAGGAAGCCTGTAAAACAGTGGTTCTCAACCTTCCTAACGCCACGACCCTTTACTACAGTTCCGCATGTTGTGACCCCCAACCAGAAAATTATTTTCGTTGCTACTTCATACAATTCATGCTACTGTTATGAATCATAATATAAATATCTGATATGCAGGAGACCCAACAAAGGGGTCGTGACCCACAGGTTGAGAACTGCTACTGTAAAACATTCCCCCAGTGATTCATTTGTTCTAAAGATATTTGACAGACTTCTCCCTGTGTGCCAGGTACAATCCAGGTGTTAGAAATATTCCTACAAACAAAACTGGCAAAAAATCCCTGCCCTCATGAAGTTTACAAACTCTAGAAATAATAACAGAACATACTAACACATGAAGTAAACTATGGAAATAGTAATCAAAATTCAGGATTCTATTTTTCTGTCATACTATTAAAAAAAAAATTCAATTTTCAGGCAGAGGCACTGATAAAAGTATGATCTCATGGGCAAGTCTACAACTACCAGGTCATTTAGAGTCTCTGCCCTCTCTATGTCATACTTTCTGCCATACTTTCCCTGGAAATAATGATCTAAGAGCAGAACTGTCTCTAAAAGCTAGGCAGTTTTCACCCCTTTCTAATCATTTCTTTAATTTAGCCCCAGTTTCCTCATCTATAAAACAAAATTATTAACAGGGAACATGGAGAGGTTTAACTGAAACAACATACAAGAAAATATCTGCTACCATGCTTAGCCCTAGTATGTAAGAAATTCCTTTTTTTAATCACACAAAGGTCCTTTCCATTGGGTGGCAGAACCACCTATGTTAATCAAGTTGCCCTTTTAATCTACACTCTCCTCTTCTGCCTCCACCGGGGATCTTCTTTCACTTGTCTTGCTGGCAAATGCCCCTCCATCCTTCAGAATCCTTCCAGCAGAAGTCCACGTGCTCTCTCCCTGTGCAGCCCTGGCCCACACCCCCTGGCAAGTGACCCCCACCCCTCCACCTTGGTTCCCGGGGCTGGACACACACCTCCCCAGCAAGAAGAAACCTCCACTGAACTTGTTTATTCACTTTTCTTTCTCCTTTACTCGACTTTGAACTCTTAAAGCACAAGGATCAAAGCCATAATCTTGCTTAATTTTTTTTATATCTGTCACATGCCTAGCACCATGCCTGAGATAAATAAACAAATGAATTTATTCCTGGAAGAACAAATAAATGGATGATTGTCTCATTAGCAAGATGAGCTTTCTATCACTCTATTTGCTACACTTACCCTTTCTCTACTGTGTTGCTCAGGCTGGTCTCAAACTCCTGGCCTCAAGAAATCCTCCCAGCTGGGCTTCCCAGTGTGCTGGGAAGGTAGGCGTGAGGCACTGTGCCCAGACCTTGCCTTGCCCTTTGCCTTCAGTCTGGGGATGCCTCACCTAGGCCTCCCTGCACAGACACTTAGGAACCTAGTTGACAGGATTATAGCCACCATAATCATGTCCATTACCTGCAGTCACCACTGTCAAAGAACCTAATTCCAGAATACTTTATCTATAATAACAGGAATAAAACCAATGTCGTGTTCCTGATGATAAGCCCATGGCACTGCAGGACCACTAAAGGTCTTTTAAATCTCCAAAGTATAAATATTTCCTGTGTAACTTTCCCATAATATGTACTTTATTAGATTTCCAATCTTTGAAAATTACCGTATATACTCGAGTATAAGCCGAGTTTTTTCCGTCACAAAATTTGTGCCGAGTTCAGGTTTTTCAGCACAAATTTTGTGCTGGAAAAAACTCGGCTTATACTCGAGTATATACGGTAGTTATTTATGTAGAATACATTATACTTCTGGTTCCCAGATTTCTCAGTGGGACCTTCAGGTTTCTCTACAAAATGATCCCAAATTCCCTGGACTTATCTCCTCTGTGCATTTGTGTCCTTTCTGCCCCAGTGCCCAGGCCCCTAGACACCTCAGGGAAGGCCCAGAGAGGGGTGTTCAGTCGACTGGAGGTTTTCCCAGGACCTACTACCGTAACAGTGCCATGGGCTTCAGCATGGCCCTTTCCCCAAACTGTCAGGGGGCCTATCCACTCAGTACAGAAAGCAGAACTTGAGAGAGAAAAGTTTCTGAACCCTGGTCCTTCTTTGCAACTTTTGAGCAACGCTGCATCTCCCTGCCCTCACATCTCTGTTACTTGGTTGGTAGAAGCCTTCTCATCAGCTCCCCTGTGCGAAGCAATTTGGGGATCCTGAGGCAGATCCCAGTGTGGTCTCTGGAGCTTTCTTTTTCCCTAACTCTGTTCCAGGCAGAGTCACACCCTCTACCCTCTGTTATCATTTTATCTGGCAGCAAAAGGCGTACATTGTGAAAACTGCACTCAGATCAGGTACAGGGGAGAGTTGTGGGCTCTACTGGTGGAAATGCCCTTGCTAATGTCTCTCCTGCAGCAGTGCTCATCTTCCCAAGTCTCCAGGAACAGCTTCCCAGGCCTTCCCAGTTCTGGAGTGTGCAGGGCAGATGTGGAGACAAAACTGAGCTGTGCCCATAAAAGGGTGGGGCGTCTTTGTGTGCCTCACCATTCAGACATTCCTCATGGTGCTATTTTTATCAACAGTACTCATTAAATTGGTGTCAGATGGGCCAGTCCAGTTTATCACTCTGGGGATGGTGATGGGAATCAGTGGGTTTTTCCAGGCAAGAGATGTTGCATGCGGCCCGGATGAACACATCTGCGGAGCCCGAGGCCTCACAGCGAGCCTCACTCGCCCTGGATGTGCTCCTACGGCAATAAGAACAGGGCTCTCACCACTCCCACTGCATTCTCGAGCTGATTTACTTAACAGGCATATGTTGAGCACCTTCTAAATGCTAGACATTGAACAAGACACTAGGAACCATAAAAAATATTATCTCTACCGCCTGAGAACCTTGCATCTGACCAGAAAGGATTGTCATGTGAAGGGACAGTGTCCTCTGGGCTGCGCGTGTTGCAGATGTATTGATAAGGAACGCAGTGGAGGGAGGATCTGTTCTGCCGGGGCTTTGGGGAGAACTCCATGGAGGTGGTAACATCCAGCCAGGGCTTCAAAGATAAGTAGTGTTACTAGATGGAAACAGGAAAAGGCTTCCAGGGCAAAGGAACCAAGGGCAGAAATAAAAAAAAAAGACTGTAGATGCATCCAAAATTCAGCTGTGAATTTAATTCTCACTGAGGGGTCCCAGGCACCCACCCACACTAAGAGCTTGTGAGGAAGGGAGCCTGGTGCCAAAACCCGACCTGGCTACTCCAAGGGTCCTGGCTGTTCTGACTGTAGGCACCAGAATTTGATTTCTGAGCCAGGCCTGGCTGTAAGTGTTGGCTTTTTTTTTTTTTTTTTTTTTTTTTTTTT